>WWET01004052.1:0-12992 GCA_011038615.1 Limnodynastes dumerilii
CAGACTGTGATTCCAGCTCTCCAGACACCAAATTATTCAGCAAGTAACTATCCTCTTCCCTATAGCTTCTATTTATACTCATTCCTCTCCCATCTTTTCTATAGTTTCCAGTATAACAAAAAAAAATGTTCTCAGACAGTATGTACAACCCTTAAATGTGTGGTATAAACATTTCCATTCATGTAGAACAAAAGAATATTCTAATTAGATCTTGGCAGATGTTAGAATTTTTTATTCAAATTAGTTAGGAAATTCTAGGTGTGTCTGTCATTTTATTATGTCAACAAATCCATCTTTTGTTTCCTATTCAACTATTGTTCATCTAGAGAGTGTGAGAAAGACCAGAAACCATTGCTCCCACTTCATGAAGACTGCAGTGATTAAACATACTGAAAAATACAATAATATAAGAACACAGTAATATTAATACCAAATTAATACCAGTATGAAAAAAACTAATTTGTACACACACACAATGGGGTCTTTATCTCAACTATTAAGTTTTAATGTAAACCAACACAAATTAAATTATATATTAAAAATGCGTGAGCCTCATTTTTGGCAATGTAATGCTGTACAATCATTAACATTAATAATAGTCAGTATAGTGTAATGTATACAGCATACATTACACTATGCTGACTATTATTAATGTTTATGAAGGTTTTTTTTATTCTTTATTTAAATTGTTTTATATTGTTACGTCTGTTGGGCTGTGTAATAACTATTAATAGAGGCTGTTCTTTAGTAAAACATATCCTCTGTCAGGCTGTAACACTAGACCTGAGCTGTGCAGTATTACAGGAGATGTGATCACGGGGGGAATCAGTCACTTTGCATTTACATGCTTGTGTTTTGTCTTGTTGTACACATGTTCAGTGCTAAAAACACCTCACTTACTGCACCAGCTCTGGGTCGGGAACATTGGACCTGATTCACAGTTATTATACAATATTGGTCTTCCAGTAAGCCTCTCACTCTCACTGGAGCACCATAGAGCAGATCAGGACTCTCACTGGAGCACCATAGAGCAGATTAGGACTCTCACTGGAGCACCATAGAGCAGATGATCAGGACTCTCACTGGAGCACCATAGAGCAGATCAGGACCTCCGGATGGCCAGCAGTAGCAGTGCTGAACGCTCTACACCGAACATTTCCATTAGAATAACAATCTTTGCTCTTATAAAATGCAATTTACATTTTAAATAAGATGAGCATTATTGGTTTTATATTTTACAATTAGGGAAGCATAATATCAGTGTAGTATGAGATAAATTGTAAAAAGAGCAGATTGCTTTAACATTTACAGGACTTGTTGTATAATGTACTCAAGGCAGCTTCACCTACAACTAAATATAAACATTGCTTTGTTATTAGTAAAAATTTTAGGTGTTCATTGCCTCCTGTGTATAGTATTCTGTCCAATGCAGTCTTAACAGTTCAATCTAAGAATTCAGTGTTGCGTTTATTTTATATATTTACTATCCATTATTTTAACTGAAACATTTTTGGAATGTGGGGAAAATGGTCTCAGGGATTCTACACTGTCTGATAATACAATAGTTCCATAGTAAATAACATTTGCATTTGTTGACATAACAATGATGCTATAAACTGAATTAATTTAAATAGAATATTTTGTCACCAACCAAGATCTAATTAGAATATCCCTTTGGGTCTTTGGATTTGCACGATTGATGTTGATCAATGGAATGAACAGGAGCATAGCAGACTTCATATAAACATTTTGCAGGCTGCACTTGTGTAGTGTGTATGTGCTGATAGATATATATATATATATATTTAATTGCACTACAGAGCCTTTTGCATCTGTATAATGAGTGCTAACAGAAGGATATTACTGTAAACCGGCAAAACACAGCTAATACACAGCAAAAAGACATTAACTGATCTAACTAAATAATTAATCTAAGTAAAAAAAAATATATATAGTGTAACATATTTCTTTATTTACTATTTTTTTTTTTTACTTATAAATAGTTTCATGACTTTTCAATATATATGTAATCCTGCACAAGCTCAGGGCTGGTGTAACTACCCATTGGAGGACATTTTTTCATTAATCACTATTATTAAAAAATAGAAGGTTACAAATATATTATTAAAACATGCTGAGGAAAATGCTGGCAATGTCCTGCTCTTTGAACAATCATTAAAGCTATTTAAAAATAGCCAGTGTTCTATAGAGTAATTCAGCAGAGATGAAAAGTTATTACATTCTTTAGATATAGACTGATTCATGGTTGTCAGCTGTGTTTGAAACTGAAATTTTAGGGCTGTGTTTAAATTGTGAATATGGGAGTTTATTGGAAATAGATCTTCTCCATCACTTATTTACACAGAGCGGTTTTGGTGCTATATTACATGAGAAATCAAAATAAACTAAGGATGAAATCCATTCCTCATGCAAGAATACCGGAGGGAGTGTCCACATTCCTGTCTGCAGAATTATGGAGAGCAAATAAACAGCAAACGGCACAGGACTCAGTCATCCAACCACCACACAATACCATAATGAAATAAAGAGACGGACACCATGGCTGGGTTTTAAAAGGGAACACGGTATTTATTTAAATTGGGCCAGATTGAATTGATTAATGATTAACCTATCTGGCTGACATTTTGTCACGCCAGTCTAAAGAACTTAGGTGGCCCAATAGCAAGTGGAAGGCTCAGCAAATGTAACTTCAAAAGAGGTCCACAAAACCTTGACCTCGGCGCCACCTGCTTGATCCTTTAGCAGACACTCGACCCGTTCCTAGTAGGGCCTGACCGTGTCGGTTCTGGCGCCCTCGCCCTATGGTTGAGCCGCTATTGGATCAAGGCTACCCCCGCTCCCACCAGACATGAACCCCCTGCGCCAACCTTATTTGCTGGGCCCACCACTGCTACCGCCAACCATGCTCCGGCTGAAAAGAAAAAGATTAATAACAGAACTTAAACTTTAAAAGGGAGGGAGGGAGGGTGAATTTTCTACCACAAGTGCCCCACACCCCCTCACTGGTCCTATATATAACAACCTAACTCCCCCTACTTGCTAAGTTCTCACCCCCACCCACACTAGCTGACCCCTAACTAACCCACCCCTTAAACTTAACCCCTTTGTTTGCTGGATGGCTGCCTGAGCCCCTGCCTGCTGTTTATGTCTCCCTTGGCCCTATGGGGTCCTTGGTCCCTTTTCTGTTACACTGTTATTCTGACTTGGGCTGGTCTATGATTTGATTTGATCAACCACCATCTTGTGTACAGTCTGAGCATGTAGTGATGTAATGAGTTCTCTCCTGTATGAATGTTTAACAAGATATGAGTTTTTGGGAAGACGTTCAGAGCATGTCAATGTTTTCTCTCTTGTGTGAAATCTTTGATGATCAATATTCAGAGCAAGGACAGGGTTTATCTTCCATCATATTCATTATATGTTTTTAAGTAACAAATCCGCTTAGTCCACTGTTACATGTAATTGTCTATATTGTTTATGATTTGTAATCAGTAGAGGTTTTTTTTTGCTAATGTTTGTCTGTCATGTAAATGGCCTCCACCTGTACTATATGCAATTGTGAATGTTACAGGTTTTTTAAAGACATCTAAATAAAACAAAATAAAATCAGAATAATGAACAATTCTGTAACAAGCAAAAATTTTAATTTCAAATTCTATATAAAATGTGTACATTTATACAAAATATCAGCTTATCTTGCCAACGTACTGGTCTTTGCAATATAGGATGCAGTAAAATAAAGTACAATATACAAAAACAGTAAGATAATACAATACAATATAGTAAGTGTACTAGAGCAGTATGATTATTATAGTCCATTAGTCTATTGATCAGGGGAGGATCCACAGCTGCGCTTCCACCTATTGTAACACTGCTCATGAGCAGGACAGGAGTGAGCAAAGATATTAGGACACAAGGCTACTCACCCGCCTTGTACGCATCTGTGTGCCCTCTGCTCGTAGAACGGGGTGTCCCACAATATTTAAATTGGAAAGTTAGTATTTTATTGGTTCTACTGGGTGTAGTAGCAGCCCGGATTCCCTGCTCTTACTCCATACTCTTACTCCATCTGACTGATGTGACTGTATTTTCTATATTGTATTATAAACACAGCACTACACATTAAAAATACACAAAGATGACATTTATGAATAATTTATCTTTTAGAAGATATTTCTGGTCATACACTACAGATGTATTTTTTAAGCCTGAATAGCAGCATATTGCCGCACAGTAAGTTCAGGCATTTTTTTAACTAGTAATATAAAGTTATATATAAGTTAGATAAAAACTCATTAGAAACATGCTGTATTGTACAGGCTGCTGCACTACACCTCGCAGCCTCTGCCCATATGAATCCATTTGTGTGTTTCAAACGAGAGCCCATTTTCACTACTTCCAATCCAGACTTCCGGCTCTTGTCACTCTTAATAGGGTGTGTGCAGTTGAAACTACGGTTTGAACATTTGCTTTAGAAATACTCTTCTTCGGCTCCTAAAATTTTTGGCAGTGTTGTTAGCAGAAAAGATGTTTCATTAGATGTTTTTTATCTGTTGCAAAAACTTTTATTTACAGCCACACTGGGGCCCCCATCTTAAAAATACATTTTATTGTCCACTAACTAAAATATGTTTTCTAACAGTACCTTAGCTAAGAACAATATGAACTTGTATGGTTTGAATGCATATTGTGTTTTAAAAATAAAAACATTGGGCAGGATCCAGACTTAAGATGGAGAATGAAATTAAGAGAGGAAAGTTACTCCTGGGCTACACCATGTTGAGTGCAGGGGAGTCATCTTTCATCTGTTGCATACAGTACTAGTGTTGAGAGGTGATATTTCCCAGCTCAAGTCTAAATAACAGTGTAATAGTAAAGCTGGTCAATATCTGTTTTCAGTAAGCAATTCAAAGTTGTATTCCTGCATGCAAAGAATACAATTAACTTGACTCCCCTTGAAAACAACATGGTTTTGCCCAGGAGTGACTTTAAGTTCTTATTTTAAGAAGATTCTTAAGTGTGAATCAGGTCCTAAATTTCAAGCTCCTTCTTAAGTCTGGATCCAGCCCATTGTTCTCTGTAATGCAATGTAATGTAAACCAATGTCTAAGTACCAGAAGATGATCTTTAAAGCTTAGTTATCTTGCAATTTGAGTGCTGTCTCAGAATATAACATTTTTGTAAAAAATACACTGTGCACATCAAACTATACTGTGCACATTTTAAAGATAGAATGTTTTGGTTTGTTACTGGTTTATTGCTGGGATGCTTTTTTTGTATCAGTGTGAATTTCCCATACCCTGCTAGCACCTGATCTATATTAACATATAAATTGATTTGAGCAACCTCCAAATGTTTTTGGCAGTGTTGTTAGCTAGAAAAGATGTGTTTCATTTGATGTTTTTTTTAATCTGTTGTAAAACTTTTATTTACAGCCACACTGGGGCCTCCATCTTAAAAATACATTTTATTGTGCACTAACTAAAATTATATGTTTTCTAACAGTGCCTCAGCTAAGAAATACAACAAGCACTTGTATAGTGTGAGTACAAATTGTGTTTTAAAAATATTTGTATGTTCTCCCTGTGTCTGTGTGGGTTTCCTTCAGTTTCCTCCAGAACTCCTAAAAATATGCTGCTAGGTTAATTGGCTGCTGTATAAATTAACCCTAGTGTGTGTGTGTGTGTGTGCGTGTCTATGTTGGGAACATAGGGTCAGAGCCAGAACAACATTTTCAAGCGTATTTACGCCTGGTGGAGACGTAAAAACACTTTTTTAGTATGTACTGAGCATGCGCGTGGCAGATGTTACGCTACATAATGCTACGTAACTCTGAGGGTAAGGGCTTTTCACATAAAAGTATCGTAAAAACATTCGAATAAAATAATAATAAAATATAGTAATAAATTAGAATATAATTTTTAGGCTAGGTATGTACATATAGAGATATATAAGGCTTTACCAAGCCTGTGATGTGCAGTTAGCATAAATCCACCATCCAAAGTTGAATGTGTGAGATGCCACTCTGTCCTACCATGTGTACTTGCAAAATACGGTAATTTTCCGCTCCTTTATATTAGAAAATTACAATCTTGTCTAGATCCAGTCCAAAGTTACAACACATTCACAAAAAAAAAAAAACAACAACAATATATAATGTGTAAATATATAAAATGTGTGCATGTATATAAATGACTAAGCAAAATGACAGTTTGTGTGGCCACGGAAGGTAAACAGAAAATATAAAAGCAATCTGTTAATTCAATATAGTAAGCGTACTAAAGCATAGAGCAGCATGACCTATATAGTTAATTATTCTGTTGATTAGAACTGGTCAGCGGTGTGGTTAAACTCACTGATATATTACTACTATTGAAGCAATTTACTTATTTTGACATCATGGTCACTTTAATGCAAAAAAACAACAACCAAAGTATATTTGTTTCCATATTAGAGGTCTTTTAGGTGAATGAGAGAAACGGATTAAACTACAATACTGAAAATGAAACTTCAGCTAGAAAATACACATAATAAAACCCTACTGACAATGATTACGTAACATAGAATACATATACTTCCCATAATATACATACAATCCCACTATACCTTACTCCAGAGATTTCTCTCTGAGACTGGGACCTGATCCATAACTTATGTCAATTTTTTAGATGGAAGTGCAGCAGGATTTAGTTTTGTGCATGCACAGAACTGGAGCGAGTCCAGAAAGGCGGATGCAGAGTTACCCATCTGCATGTGTTCATTTCTGTGTGCTCTGGGCTAATGGAAGAGGGAATTCTACTATATTTAATTTAAAAAGGGGACATTTAGTGATTCTGCATGTACAATAGCAGCCCAGATTCCATGAACTTCCACCTAAAATTTTCCACCAGCTCAGGAATTGGTGTAAGTGTAAAATGTACAAGTTTTTTTTTATTTTATTGGCCCTTTCCTACATTTTTAACACAGCTTTCTAAATGTTACAAATATTTATAATTCAACAGGGTATAATGGGAAAAGAGAAGAATGCAACAAGTGGCCAATAACACAGGACAGTGGAAAGAGTAATAATATTAGGACAAATATCCAAGAGATGCGATTAAAATGGTTTTAGAGAATACACAAAATGTTAATAAAAGCAGGCAGTAACACCCAATGAAATGAGTGGTCACATGTACAAAGAAAACCATTTAAAGCACGCACTTGAGCAGTACCTAAAGAACAGGGAAACATTGATTGATCAAAAAAATGTTTAATTCATTCTCATTTAAAAAAGATACACCGCTAGGTGGCAGTATAACAGCAATTTAGGGCAGACATTGATAAACATAAGCGTTTCCATAAAAAGTTACAAAAATAGTTACAACAAACAACACATAATAGTTATTTGTAAACAGCATCTGTGCGAAAATTCAAAATGTAACATAATTGGTCCGAGACAAGTTCTGCAAACATCCACTACCCTATTCTAAAGAGCAACCAGAGCTCTCCCTAAGAAATAAGAACTAATAGCCTCACGGCTATACTTCACCCTTCCCGGGCCTCTGTCTATCCCTTCCTAAACCTAAGGACAAATGAGAGTGGATGTAAAAGACTCTGCTACACAGAGAGCACACTAACAACATTACAGCTTTACCATTCCTGGAACAACAAGTGGAAACTAATAATCAGTGTGTGCAATAACTCAAATGTAATTTGTAGCAAACGAATCAGCAGGTGGTCTGACACGCGTTTCGCCTTGTTTACGTCTTTCCTAAAGATGCTGTAAATGTAAGAATCAGTATTTTAAAAACACATATATGGTTATAAAGTACACAATAGTGTTTTTTGTTTATTTGTTTTTTATTTAAGCTGGAATAGCAGGCATTATTTAAAACACTCTACTAATTTTTGGGCATTTTAATTTGTTCTACACTTTTATATCTTGCTCTGTGTTCCTCTATCCCATCTTCTTTTATGATCATTATAGCCAGTGTTAGTTTACATTTTATTATTATTTTTTTTATATGTGGCTAGTTCATGCCCTATATGTCTATAATGTATTTCTGTAATACTCTGGACAACACTACGAATACCTTGTGGTGGCCTATAAACAGTAATTATAATAATTGTCAAGCAAGAAAAAAATAAAAGATGGGAAACATGTAAACTTGTATAGGTTGCTGCATTACACCTCACAGCCTCTGCCCGTATCAATCCGTTTCCCTGCAGTATGAATACTCTGATGTCTTTTAAGATATGTGTTTCGGGTAAAACACTTGCTACATTCAGGGCATTTAAATGGTTTCTCTCCTGTGTGACTCCTTTCATGTCTAATCAGATTATTCTTATATGTATAACATTTGTCACATTCAGAGCATGAATAGGGTTTCTCTCCGGTATGGATCCTTTGGTGTTCAGTTAGATATAACTTTTTAGCAAAGCACTTGCAACATTCAGAACATTGAAATGGTTTCTCTCCTGTATGAACCCTAAGATGAGCAATAAGTAATGTCTGATGGTTGAACCACTTGTCACATTCAGAACATTGAAATGGTTTCTCCCCGGTGTGATGCCTCTGATGTTCAACAAGCGATGTTTTTCGGGTAAAACGCTTGCTACATTCAGAGCATATAAAGGGTTTTTCTCCTGTATGAAACCGTTGATGTAAAATCAGTTCTGCCTTTCGGCCAAAGCACTTGCTACATTCAGAGCATTTAAATGGTTTCTCCCCTGTATGAACCCTTTGATGTACAGTTAGCTGTAACTTTCGGGTAAAGCACTTGCTACATTCCAGACATTTAAATTGTTTCCCCTTGGTGTGAATTCTCTCATGTTCAGCAAGACTACTTTTTTGGGTAAAACACTTGCTACATTCAGAACATGCAAATGGTTTCTCTCCAGTGTGAATCATCTGATGATGAACAAGATGCACACGTTGGGCAAAGCTTTTGCTACATTCAGAGCATGTAAATGGTTTATCTCCTGTGTGAATCCTTTCATGTATGATCAGCTTTGACTTATACGAGAAACATTTGGTGCATTCAGAGCAAGGATAATTTTTTTCTTCTGTGAAATTCATCTTATGATTTTGAGTATCACACACAGATATCTGGAAATTAAGGAATTATCTGTGTTGTCTTCTGCTTGTATTGACAATCCTCTTCCTTGATTCAGCTGTAAGAAAATAATGATTTTAAATTTAAATCTTATTAATTATCTGATGAATTTACATAAACTGTAGGAAGGTATAACAGAGGTATATTTATACAATCTAGCAAGTGTTACTCTTTAACAGGACATGGTTAATCATTTTATGTAAATTGTTTAGACCATATTCTAGCAGACACCAAGAAGTGATAGAATGTTATAACATCTGCATGATTAGGAAACTTTATGTAATAAATTACTGGATCCAGACCTAAACTTTATGTAATAAATGACTGGATCCAGACCTCCATTACCACAGCACTCGGAGCTATGAGAGGCCACTTGATTACCATGCAAAGGACTTACGATTGCAGGACCTTAACTTAAAATCTGAAAAAAAAAATAAAAATCTATCTATCTATCTATCTATCTATCTCTATATCTATCTATCTATATATATATAGAAGAGGCAATAGGATGTGCTCTATTAGTTCGGAGAGATGTTTTTTTTAATTATTCCTTGGATTGACGTCTCCTAATGCACCAGATCTAATAAATTAGACCGCAGCTCTCATCCCAATCCAACCCTTCCGAAGATCAGCGAGATAGCTATAAAGTAAAAAATGAAGAAAAGCGCTCCATGGTGCAGTACAGTTTAATACAATAAAACAGGTACAATAATAAAAACGGCAAATGAGCCGAGCAGCGTACCAAAAGAAGCGGACCACATAAATGGGATCCTAAATCAAGCAAATAAATACCGCTCCTGCGGGTGTAGCAGAATCGAAGTTCCCAGCGTCCTGGAAATGGAGCAATGCCCAGTGTGTTCCACGGGAGCAGCAACAGAACAATAGACCAAAGGCTTGTCCTGGCTCCGTCCATACGCGTTTCGTCGGTATGACTCCGTCAGGGGGTGTGCCAGGACACTTCACAGGTGAGTTTAAATACTGTCATGTTCTAGATAATTAACTCTTTGTAACATTCCACAGTTTTCAAAAGAAGAAATTGATTAACAATTAATTCATTAGTGGACATAAACTTACAAATAGCTGTTTACAAATGTTCACAACGATTATGTTTTTTTACAAAGACAATAGTAATACATAGTACTTTTACATCTTTACAAAATTTAACAAACAATAATAGCACCAATTCAAAACCAAAAAATAAAAAACCAACAAAAAGACAAGTAACAAATTGTTTAGAATATAATTTTTTAGCAGCCAGGCATACTACGAAAAGAGATAAACAAGAGATATTATTATAAATACTATAGCGTCGTAGAAAACCTATTTTTTTTAATAGCAGCAAGTATAAAATAAAATACATATGACTTTATAAATAAACTTTTAGTACCTGTAATAAATCTACATAGAAAATAATAATTTTAAAAAATTACGTTAATAACTAAATACAAAAATCCATTAACACATGAAACTCTTATTATTATAATTTCCACAGACGAAGAACGCCATTTTTTTTGAGGAGGGTCATATTAGAGGTTATAGGAAAGGGGTAAGCTCAAAACTTTCGTTGAGCCCCAAGGGATTGATGGTATTTAAAGTGGCTATCCAGTAACATTCTCTCTTGGACAGTTTGTTTAGACGATTACCACCTCTTTCATCCATAGTGATATGCTCTATGGCCCTAACAGTTAGACCATCAGTTTTACCTTCATGTACAGTGGCAAAATGTCGTGAAACACTATGGGTTAAATTTTTATTTATGATATTCCGATAGTGCTCAAGGGCCCTAATTTTAAGAGGGCGTTTTGTTTTCCCCACATAGGAGAGATTACATTTGCACTGAAGAAGATATACCACAAACGTTGAATTACAGTTTGTTAGGTGCATCATTTTATACTCATGTGCACCAGAAGAATCAAAAAAATGTTTCTCTTTAGAAATAAATTTACATTTTTTGTTTTTTTATATTTCAAGAGAGTATTCCTCTCCAAATCTCTAGCCCTCTTATATCCCTCCTCTATCAAATCCTTTAGGATAATTTTTCCTATAGGAAGGAGACTGGGGGATAAATAAGATTTAAAAGTTTTTGCCCTTCTAAACCTGACTATTGGTTTATCGGGCAGGGAATTAGCAAGGAGTGGGTCCAATTTCAGAATCGGCCAATGTTTAGCTACCAAATTCTTAATTGCATAACTGCAACTAATAAAATCCGTCACAAAAAGGGCAATCAATGACCTGTATGGCAGGTTCCGGGGTGGTGGTAGCAATTTGTGGATTAGAGTATGGAGTCAGAGTTTTTTGTTTTTTATATTTCAAGAGAGTATTCCTCTCCAAATCTCTAGCCCTCTTATATCCCTCCTCTATCAAATCCTCAGGATAATTTTTCTCTTTCAATCTAGACCTGTTCATCTTAATGCACCGGAGAATTCAATGGAACCAGTCTCGACCTGTACACATTTCAAAGAGGTAGACAGAAATTCATACCTTGAATATAGTAGCTGTCATCTCAGAAACTGGAAAGATAATCTGCCTTTTTCTCAGTTCCTGCGGTTGCGCAGGAACTGTTCAACTATTAAAAAATTTGATGAACAAGCAGATGTGTACAGGTCGAGATTGAAAGAGAAAAATTATCCTAAAGGATTTGATAGAGGAGGGATATAAGAGGGCTAGAGATTTGGAGAGGAATACTCTCTTGAAATATAAAAAACAAAAAACTCTGACTCCATACTCTAATCCACAAATTGCTACCACCACCCCGGAACCTGCCATACAGGTCATTGATTGCCCTTTGGTGACGGATTTTATTAGTTGCAGTTGTGCAATTAAGAATTTGGTAGCTAAACATTGGCCGATTCTGAAATTGGACCCACTCCTTGCTAATTCCCTGCCCGATAAACCAATAGTCAGGTTTAGAAGGGCAAAAACTTTTAAATCTTATTTATCCCCCAGTCTCCTTCCTATAGAGCAGCGATCCAGTCTACCTAAGTGTAGTTTAAAAGGTTGTTACCCATGTAACTCCTGTAAAATTTGTAAATGTATTTCTAAAGAGAAAACATTTTTTGATTCTTCTGGTGCACATGAGTATAAAATGATGCACCTAACAAACTGTAATTCAACGTTTGTGGTATATCTTCTTCAGTGCAAATGTAATCTCTCCTATGTGGGGAAAACAAAACGCCCTCTTAAAATTAGGGCCCTTGAGCACTATCGGAATATCATAAATAAAAATTTAACCCATAGTGTTTCACGACATTTTGCCACTGTACATGAAGGTAAAACTGATGGTCTAACTGTTAGGGCCATAGAACATATCACTATGGATGAAAGAGGTGGTAATCGTCTAAACAAACTGTCCAAGAGAGAATGTTACTGGATAGCCACTTTAAATACCATCAATCCCTTGGGGCTCAACAAAAGTTTTGAGCTTACCCCTTTCCTATAACCTCTAATATGACCCTCCTCAAAAAAATTGTGTTTTTCGTCTGTGGAAATTATTATAATAAGAGTTTCATGTGTTAATGGATTTTTGTATTTAATTATTAACATAATTTTTTTTTAATTATTATTTTCTATGTAGATTAATTACAGGTACTAAAAGTTTATTTATAAAGTCATATGTATTTTATTTTATACTTACTGCTATATATTTAAAAAAAAAAAAAATAGGTTTTCTACGACGCTATAGTATTTATACTAATATCTCTTTTGTTTCTCTCTTTTCGTAGTATGCCTGGCTGCTAAAAAATTATATTCTAAACAATTTGTTACTTGTCTTTTTGTTGGTTTTTTATTTTTTGGTTTTGAATTGGTGCTATTATTGTTTGTTAAATTTTGTAAAAATGTAAAAGTACTATGTATTACTATTGTCTTTGTAAAAAA
>WWET01004052.1:125446-135694 GCA_011038615.1 Limnodynastes dumerilii
AATAATAATAACAATAATAATAATAATAACAATTTAAACTTATAATAAATTAAAATAATAATAAACAGAATATTAATATGCACTGTTCTCTATACACCTGTCTTATGCAGCTTATTGTAACTGTCCCTGTTTCTGCTTGTGTAGCAATATAGGAAATCATAGCCTACAGTCACAATGAGCGATTCTAATTTAAATACAATCTTAATCGCGTATAATTAAAAACAAGATAAACGATCAGACTCCATTTCATCGCAGTGACACTTTACATTCCCTCTACTGTATACAGAGAACCGATTAATGTAATGAAATAATAATAGTAGTCATGTCATCAGTCGGGGGACAAATGATATCACCGATAAAATCGCACCGATTACATTTTCAGAATTTAGCAGATAACGATATTTTTTCGTATTACCGACTCTATATTTCACAGGGAAATCCCGATCAAAAGAATGACTTAAAGGGGTTAGTTGGGCTTTTAGGTCATTATATGATTGTGTCTGATTGGCACAGTTGTCGTTAGACTGCAGTCGGCTTATTTATCGTTTCCAGTAGTTAAAATGAGTGAATTTATGGACACATCTGACCTGGCACCGCAGGAATGGGATCATTTCATATCTGTGGTGTTGGCATAATACTGGTAATAACGCTGTATTTCCAGTGTTGTTTATTAGTAATTAAGGCTTTATGGAGGGACAGCAGGAAATAATGGGGAAATGGAGCATAGAGAGCGCTCAGTACATCAGGATGTGCCCCTGACTGTACACGCATTAACCCCTTCCCTGCCACACGCCCAGACTCCCGGGGATCTGACCCTTCCACTCATTAATGACATTTTACAATGTACCCACCATTTACTCTAAGCCAAGTCAACTAATGAGAAAGAGATATGAAAAAATACTCAAATACGTCAATAGATAAATAAAATACGCAAAATAAAAATAGCAAAAATAGCAAAATAAAGTACGCAATCAAAACCACAAACACATTGAAAATTATATTAAGAAGAACTAAAATATAAGAAGAACTATAGAACTATAGAAGAACTATATGATGATAATGAGGGTCATTTTTATAATAATAATAATAATAATAATAATAATAATAATAATTATTATTATTATTCCGTCAGACAGAGCGTCCCCTTAAATCCACATGCCTAATCCCCGCAAGGGGGGGCGGGGATAGGCATGCAGATGAGGGTGAGTGGGCGGCGGTAAGCAATTATGCAATGATCTGTGTTCGGATGGGCACAAATCCATGCAGAGAACACAAGGTAGAGTCCTGGACACGTAAGTGTACATGAGAGAGGAATGACGGGAGGTTGTTTCCCTCTCATGTTAGGACTTTCAGACTTCTTTGCGTATGGAACATGCAAAGAGGTATAAATCAGCTCCCATATTATTACTATTAATAATAATAATAATAATAGCAATAATAATAATGAAAACACGCCTACTAATTAACACATGACATAATATAGTGCATAAATTTATTCTCTTTTTGTTTTTTGTTTAAGTCAACCACCAGCTTTCAGATGAATTTGTTCATATTTAGGGACAGGTACGAGGTGACAGTAAATGATGTCTGGATGACTGAGTTGTATCAGACAAAATGACTAATAATAAGGAATAAAAGGAATATTGATACGATGTATAATATATATTTCTTTATTTCCTCTGTAATATTCTACATACAAGCTCTTCCGTCTTGTAATCACGGTGCATTCCTGGTGTAAAGTGGCTTTGATATAATAGATATGGTAAATATTATATTACTGTCACATTCCTCTAATGGCTGGAGAATTCCCAATGCTTTCTTTCTTTAATGTCTACTTGGAGTTTGGATGTGTTAATGTAGCGAATCTTTCTCATTATTGCTTTATTGATTGCTCATTGACCAGCGCCTCCAAATCGTATTAACCCCCCTCTGCCAATACCTATTACCAGATCTTAAGTGCCCCTTCCATTATCCCCCACACTGCCTAATGGTGGCTCTAATGGGCCAGTCAGGAGACAGGGGCCACGGTCCCTGACTACTGCATTAATAGCTCAAAGGGGGCTCATACAGAAAATTAGCCTTAAACGAGCTCTGGAGATCTGCAAGTGAGAGAGACATGGATCAGACTGACTGCTCCTCTGCTGGGAGACACTCATTTCCCCTTAACTACATGACTGCCAGACTCACACTCACACAGTGTATAACAAGGGGAGGGGGCAGCAGGCTAGTGTCCCTTACACACTCACACAGTGTATAACAAGGGGAGGGGGCACAGCCTAGTGTCCCTTACACACTCACACAGTGTATAACAAGGGGAGGGAGCAGCAGGCTAGTGTCACCCACACACTCACACAGTGTATAACAAGGGGGGGAGACAGCAGCCTAGTGTCCCTTACACACTCACACAGTGTATAACAAGGGGGGGAGACAGCAGCCTAGTGTCACCTGCACACTCACACAGTGTATAACAAGGGGAGGGGGCACCAGCCTAGTGTCACCCACACACTCACACAGTGTATAACAAGGGGAGGGGTCACCAGCCTAGTGTCACCCACACACTCACACAGTGTAGAGGCAGCGGTCTAGTGTCACCTGCACACTTGCACAGACCCCTTCATGGCTGGTCTGCGCATTATCACTAA
Source organism: Limnodynastes dumerilii (assembly GCA_011038615.1). Classification (NCBI taxonomy): domain Eukaryota; kingdom Metazoa; phylum Chordata; class Amphibia; order Anura; family Limnodynastidae; genus Limnodynastes; species Limnodynastes dumerilii. Next base: position 128,089 of record WWET01004052.1, read on the forward strand.
GTCATAAAGACTCTCTCTCTCTCTCTCTCTCTCTCTCTTGTGTATATAAATTCTGATTATTTTATTATTCATACTATTTTCTAATTATTTTCTTATTTCTTATGTTTGTTTGTTTATTTGTTAAGCCATCTATATAATGCTGATTGGAGCTTAAATATATAAATAAATGACATGCTGATTATAAAGAGGGACTTTATTCCCAGGATGGCACTTATAAAGAATGTTTTTTTACTTTCCATTAACAAGAACATACATTTCTGAAATAAAGTTTGCTTAAAGGATATTTTATACATTCTGGACATACCGTGCACCCTATTCTAACCCCTTCATTCACAGAGAGCAGTATAGAGATAGACATCTGCCTGGGGAGCGCAGGATGAGCTGTAGGAGGGGAATTGTTTCTGAGGTGACCTGGATTCTTCTACAGGACATAGAGCTAGACAGCTTTCCTATGTGTAGCTCAGTTCTCCTGTGAAGCCCCTTACACAACACAGGTTTTTAATGATGAACGATATTATACAATATTTAAATTGCCAATCGGTCACTACACATGGCTTTCGGTTGAGCCTTTTAGTCTAATGGCTTGATCAGTAAAATGAAACTTTCTGAAAGATTGGATCAAACGATTTTGTGTATTTTGCTACGATCTGTCGTGGTCATTACACACATGCACGAAATCCATCCAAACACTTGTTTATCAGGTGTTTTGAACAACAATCATTTAAAAAAAAAAAAACCTGTCGTATGTAGGGCTTTAGCTGTAACTACATCTCAGGTTGGTAAAAAAAAATCGATGCCTCTTAGGTAGGTACATTTATGTACACATGTACACCCGCAGCTCAGTTTGGTACATAGAGGTGTCTCAGGTACATAGAGGTGTCTCAGGTACATAGAGGTGTCTCAGGATGGTACATAGAGATGTCTCAGGTACATAGAGGTGTCTCAGGTTGGTACATAGAGATGTCTCAGGATGGTACATAGAGGTGTCTCAGGTACATAGAGGTATCTCAGGTACATAGAGGTGTCTCAGGATGGTACATAGAGATGTCTCAGGATGGTACATAGAGGTGTCTCAGGATGGTACATAGAGATGTCTCAGGTACATAGAGGTTTCTCAGGATGGTACATAGAGATGTCTCAGGATGGTACATAGAGGTGTCTCAGGTACATAGAGGTGTCTCAGGTTGGTACAGAGAGGTGTCTCAGGTACATAGAGGTGTCTCAGGTACATAGAGGTGTCTCAGGTTGGTACAGAGAGGTGTCTCAAGTACATAGAGGTGTCTCAGGTACATAGAGGTGTCTCAGGTTAGTAATAGACGTCATTGCGTCTCTGGTTGGTAATAGACGTCACTGCGTCTCTGGTTGGTAATAGACGTCACTGCATTTCTGGTTGGTAATAGACGTCACTGCGTCACTGGTTGGTAATAGACGTCACTGCGTCTCTGGTTGGTAATAGACGTCACTGCGTCTCAGGTTGGTAATAGACGTCACTGCGTCTCTGGTTGGTAATAGACGTCACTACTTCTCAGGTTGGTAATAGACGTCACTGCGTCTCCGGTTGGTAATAGACGTCACTGCGCCTCAGGTTGGTAATAGACGTCACTGCGTCTCTGGTTGGTAATAGACGTCACTGCGTCTCAGGTTGGTAATAGACGTCACTGCATTTCTGGTTGATAATAGATGTCACTGCATCTCAGGTTGGTAATAGACGTCACTGCGTCTCAGGTTGGTAATAGACGTCACTGCGTCTCTGGTTGGTAATAGACGTCACTGTGTCTCTGGTTGGTAATAGATGTCACTGCGTCTCTGGTTGGTAATAGACGTCACTGTGTCTCTGGTTGGTAATAGACGTCACTGCGTCTCTGGTTGGTAATAGACGTCACTGCGTTTCTGGTTGGTAATAGACGTCACTGCGTCACTGGTTGGTAATAGACATCACTGTGTCTCTGGTTGGTAATAGAGGTCACTGCGTCTCTGGTAGGTAATAGACGTCACTGCGTCTCTGGTTGGTAATAGACGTCACTGCGTCTCTGGTTGGTAATAGGGTTGGTAATAGACGTCACTGCGTCTCTGGTTGGTAATAGACATCACTGCGTCTCCGGTTGGTAATAGAGGTCACTGCGTCTCTGGTTGGTAATAGATGTCACTGTGTCTCTGGTTGGTAATAGACGTCACTGCGTCTCCGGTTGGTAATAGACATCACTGCGTCTCTGGTTGGTAATAGACGTCACTGCGTCACTGGTTGGTAATAGACGTCACTGCGTCACTGGTTGGTAATAGACGTCACTGCGTCTCTGATTGGTAATAGACGTCACTGCGTCTCTGGTTGGTAATAGACGTCACTGCGTCTCTGGTTGGTAATAGACATCACTGCGACTCTGGTTGGTAATAGACGTCACTGCGTCACTGGTTGGTAATAGACGTCACTGCGTCTCCGTTTGGTAATAGACGTCACTGTGTCTCTGGTTGGTAATAGACGTCACTGCGTCTCTGGTTGGTAATAGACGTCACTGTGTCTCCGGTTGGTAATAGATGTCACTGTGTCTCCGGTTGGTAATACACGTCACTGCGTCTCCGTTTGGTAATAGACGTCACTGTGTCTCTGGTTGGTAATAGATGTCACTGTGTCTCTGGTTGGTAATAGACGTCACTGCGTCTCTGGTTGGTAATAGACATCACTGCGACTCTGGATATAATAGACGTCACTGCGTCTCTGGTTGCTACTTAGTAATAATTACGGGCTGGATTCACAAACCAGTCATTTTTAACATACGTGCTTAATTTTAACATGTGTAGTAACTATTTTGCGCTATCTATGTAGCATTTCGTTACGTAGATTGCGTACATTCTTTAAGACTTTAAAGAAAGCATGTACTCCATCTACGTAACGAAACACTACGTAGATAGCGTAAATTAGTTACTAAGCATGTGTAGCAGCTTGAATCGTAAAATTGGGCACGTATGTTAAAAATAACGGGGTCATGAATCCGGCCCTACAATGATGAATGAACCTTCTGATAAAGCAGCAAATGAATGACACTGACTGAAGCATCATTTCACAGGGTGATTATAGAGGATTATTCCATCACGCATTCCAGAATGACCCTGTGCTGGTCACTAAGCACTGCCCCCAGCGGCCACACTGGGCATTAGGTGAGAGAGGTTTAGACGCAGAATGATTTAATGGACTGGACCCAATAATTCTGACTTCCTGGCATTACAGGTGTCACCAGGCATACTGGTACTTATAGTCCCACAGCAGAGAGCCACAAGCTGCTCACATCTAACCCCAACCATGGACAGATCTGTAAATATAAATCAGATAATATCTGAACCTGACACTAATACTAATATTAAAACTAAGACTAAGACTAATACTAACACTAATACTGACACTAATACTAATACTAATACTAATAAAGACACTAATACTAATACTAATACTGACACTAATACTGACACTAATAGTAATACTAAAACTAAGACTAGGACTAATACTAACACTAATACTGACACTAATACTAAAACTAATACTAATACTGACACTAATACTAAAACTAATACTAATACTGATACTAATACTAAAACTAATACTAATACTGACACTAAATACTAAAACTAATACTAATACTGAAACTAATACTAATACTAAAACTAATACTAATACTGAAACTAATACTAAAACGAATACTATTTCTGACACTAATACTAATACTAAAACTAATACTAAGACTAGGAGTAATACTAAAACTAATACTAATACTGAAACTAATACTAAAACTAATACTAATACTGACACTAATACTAATACTAAGACTAGGACTAATACTAACACTAATACTGACACTAATACTAATACTAAAACTAAGACTAGGACTAATACTAACACTAATACTGACACTAATACTTACACTAATACTAATACTAAAACTAATACTAATACTAAGACTAGGAGTAATACTAACACTAATACTGACACTAATACTAATACTAAAACTAATGCTGACACTAATACTAATACTAAAACTAATACTAAGACTAGGAGTAATACTAACAGTAATACTGACACTAATACTAACACTAATACTAATACTGACACTAATACTAAAACTAATACTAATACTAAGACTAGGACTAATACTAACACTAATACTGAGATTAATTCTATCACTAATACTAACACGAATACTGACAGTAATACTAACAGTAATATTAACACTAACACTAATATTAACTTTAACACTAATATTAACACTATTACCGACACTAATACTAACTCTAACATTAATTCTAAGACTAATACTAACACTAACACTAATACTAATACTAACACTAACACTAATACTAACACTAAAACTGATACTGACACTAATACTGACACTAATACTGACACTAATACTAACACTTGGGCTGATTCAGAGATGCTCTTACACTTTTTTTAGGTGCAAGTATACAGCTCGGCTAAACCATTTTATAAAGTAAGGAGTGTTAATTAATTTAAAAACTTTTGCATGCATGGAACATACATGACTTTTACACATAGAACTCATACACTGCATAGCTTTATGTTTATTCTAGAAAATAGAGGTGAGAGCTAAGAAACGTCACCTCTTAATTCTGGTTTAACAATTTAAATCTGCCTCCCCTTGCAATTCAACAAGGTATTGCTCACGTCTACACTTAAAAAAAGGTGTAAGTGCAACTCTGAATCAGCTCCACTAACACTAATGCTAAGACTAATACTGAAACTATTACTAATACTGACACTAATGCTAGCATTAATATAAACTATAATACTAATACTAACACTTATACTGACACCAATAATAATACTAATACGGACACTAATAATAATACTAATACGGACACTAATAATAATACTAACCCTGTGCTGTATGTCTGTACTGTATTTTGTACGGCGCGGCGGACACTTTGTGCGCCTTATAAATTAAATGATAATAATAATAATAATAATAATGATAATAAAATAAAAAAGTCTACTACTAATACTAATACTGAAACTAATAGTAATACTAACACTAATGCTAATACTAACATTAATAATAACACCAATACTAATACTAACACTAATACTATTACTAACACTAATACCAGCCCTCTCTTAGAGACTGATTCAGAGTTGCACTTATGCAAGTGTACAGCTCGGTTAAACCATTTTTAAAAGTGAGGGGTGTTAATAATTTAAAATCTTTTGCATGCAGGGAAAATACTTTACTTTTACACATAGGACTAACATACTTCACAGTTTTATGTTTATTCTATAAAATAAATTTGAGATAAGAAACTTCACCTCTCAACTCTAATTATGCTTTCACAATTCAAAATTGCTTCCCCTTGCAGTTCAACATGGTATTGCTCAGGTCTAAAAAATGTGTAAGTGCAACTCTGAATCAGCCCCTTAGTGTTCACTCTAATACTAGTTCTCTCCTAGTTTTCACTCTAATACTAGTTCTCTCCTAGTTTTCACTCTAATACTAGCTCTCTCTCTCTCTCTCTCTCTCTCTCTCTCTCTCTCTCTCTCTCCTGTTCCTTATCAGCCCCTTAGTGTTCACTCTAATACAAGTTCTCTCCTAGTTTTCACTCTAATACTAGCTCTCTCTCTCTCTCTCTCTCTCTCTCAGGTTCCATTTCAGCTGTTGTATATGAACAGTTCACAAACACATCAAACACATATATGTACATTGGGAAGATTAACTAAAATATAGATTTTCTACAGGGAAAATAAGTCTAAATATTGTGTCAGTCACAGAGAAGAAAGTAAAAGATGAGAGTTCAGAGTTTATGGGAGGATAGATATGAGATAGATAGATAGATAGATAGATAGATAGATAGATATGAGATAGATAGATATGAGATAGATAGATAGATAGATAGATAGATAGATAGATAGATAGATAGATAGATAGGTAGATTTACATGTATACATAAAACGTTGTTCATCCAGTAGCATAAGATATATGATATATATGATTTATATAATAAGACATATGATGATAGTAAATCTCAGTGCTTGCTCTATACTTTTTGCCTTTGCATATGTAAAGCAATGTTTCTCAGATCCATCACAATGAAACAGCCGCTCTGCTAATTATGAATTATCCCAGGCACAGATTGATGAGCCTAATGTGAGACAAACAGTCAGCAAATCCTGATTGTCAGCGACACGCATCGCCAGTATTTATCACACTACGTAGAGGAGAAAACCAACGAATACAAGGCAATAAGCCCAAAATGAGTTATTGTAATTACATTTAATTAGTTTAATTAGTTAATTATTTTGCTTACAGCTGTATAAGAGACTGCAAACATTTGTTAAGAGCACACACTCAGTAACAGTGGGGTATTCGCGATCAATCACAGTCCCCAATCTGCAAATGTTTCTCTCCTCTAAGATCATTATTAGGCCACAAATGTGTAACACCTCATAAAGATCGCCAGACACATCGCTAGTTAGATGGGGACAGACTGGAGCAAGGTGCAACTCCAACAATATATGTATATATGTATGTGTGTGTGTGCGTGTGTGTGTGTGTGTGTGTGTGTGTGTATGTATGTACTGTATAAGTGTATATATTTATGTTTGTTAGTATTTGTCTAATTCTGCTTGGCCATTTAGAATTTGCTCCTCCCTGCAGTTCAATAGGGTTTTGCAGAGAACTCTTCACTTTATTTTTATTTCATTTAATATAATTTCTTTTTTTTCTATTATTATTTGTTTTGTTGTAAATGTTTTTGTTCCCATCTGCTGAGTACATGTAAAGTGTCTAGAAGACGTGGGCGCAAGATTCCGCGCTCCGCATGGGCTCCCCTGGGTGCAAACAGAACCCAGACCTATCGGCTGCGCCTCCAGGTGCGGAATGTGCCGCGCGCCACAGCCAGTGACTGGTAGACTGCTTAGAGGTGGGTGGTTTGTGAATGTTTTAGGTCTGGCAGAGAGATTAGGAACTGATTCACAATCAGGAGCAATTGCTGAACATTACAAGAGCAAATTTGCTCTGAGGGAGGCAGATTTAAACGTGCAAACAGAATTCGTTTTAAGAAGTGACATTTTCAACCTTGAGTCATATTTGCAGTGTCAAAACTAAGCTATTCTCTTCAAATACAATACAAATATATTACTTGCACGCAAAAATAAACAATAAATAATTATGGAGCCTAAAGGCGCAAATCTGCACTTTTTTTTTTGTTTGGTTTGTGTGATAACCTGGACTTTCTCTGATCTATTAAACCTATCATGCGGATTCTCATCCTTTTAAACTGCAAAAAAAAATAAAAAATAATGATAATAATAGATTTTTACTAAATTATACGTACAACTAAGCATGGATTCTCATCCTTTTAAACTGCAAAAAAAATAAAAAAAATAATGATAATAATAGATTTTTACTAAATTAAACTTACAACTAAGCAAACTCTTACACTCAACCAGCACCAATGAAATTAACCCCTTGTTGCCTTATAGTAAGGGATCATCAGCAAACTATGGGAAATGTTAAACCTTTCAGATACATGGAACAATCAGTCACACTCTGTACTGTAGGTGGGATCCTACAAGCAGGACCCTTGTCATGACTGAGTTGTTGTT
>WWET01004053.1:13445-30019 GCA_011038615.1 Limnodynastes dumerilii
GTGGTGAGGGGTGGGTTAGGGTTATGCTGCTATAAGGGGAGGGTTAGGGTTAGGCTGCTGTAAGGGGATGGTTAGGGTTAGACTGTGGTAAGGGGATGGTTAGGGTTAGGTTGTGGTAAGGGGATGGTTAGGGTTAGACTGTGGTAAGGGGATGGTTAGTTCTAGGCTCTGGTAAGAGGATGGTTAGGTCTAGGCTCTGGTAAGGGGATGGTTACGCTTAGGCTGTGGTGAGGGTTAGGGTTAGCTTGCGGTAAGGGGGTGGTTAGGATTAGGCTGTGGTAAGGGGATGGTTAGGATTAGACGGATTGGAGAGGACGGTTATAGTTAGGCTCTGGTAAGGGGATGGTTAGGGTTAGGCTCTGGTAAGGGGATGCTTAGGGTAAGGCTCTGGTAAGGGGATGGTTAGGGTTAGACTGTGGTAAGGGGATGGTTAGGGTTAGACTGTGGTAAAGGAATGGTTAGGGTTAGGCTGCAGTGAGGAGACAGTTATGGTTAGGCTGTGGTGAGGAGATGGTTAGAGTTAGGGTTAGGCTGCAGTGTGAGGAGGGTTAGGGTTAGACTATGGTAAGGGGATGGTTAGGGTATACTGTGGTAAGGGAATGGTTAGGGTTAGGTTGCAGTAAGGGGGCGGTCAGAATTAGGCTGCGGTGAGGAGATGGTTAGAGTTAGGGTTAGGTTGCAGTGAGGGGAGGGTTAGGATTAGGCTGTGGTAGGGGAATGGTTAGGGTAAGGGTAGTGTTAGTGTTTGTGCCAGACTGGTTTACAAAAGAGGTAGCAACTACAGTGAAAGCAAAAAAGATCCTATATATACCTTCACAAACGCTCTTCACAGCCCCTGTCACCTATATATACCTTCACAAACGCTCTTCACAGCCCCTGTCACCTATATATACCTTCACAAACGCTCTTCACAGCCCCTGTCACCTATATATACCTTCACAAACGCTCTTCACAGCCCCTGTCACCTATATATACCTTCACAAACGCTCTTCACAGCCCCTGTCACCTATATATACCTTCACAAACGCTCTTCACAGCCCCTGTCACCTATATATACCTTCACAAACGCTCTTCACAGCCCCTGTCACCTATATATACCTTCACAAACGCTCTTCACAGCCCCTGTCACCTATATATACCTTCACAAACGCTCTTCACAGCCCCTGTCACCTATATATACCTTCACAAACGCTCTTCACAGCCCCTGTCACCTATATATACCTTCACAAACGCTCTTCACAGCCCCTGTCACCTATATATACCTTCACAAACGCTCTTCACAGCCCCTGTCACCTATATATACCTTCACAAACGCTCTTCACAGCCCCTGTCACCTATATATACCTTCACAAACGCTCTTCACAGCCCCTGTCACCTATATATACCTTCACAAACGCTCTTCACAGCCCCTGTCACCTATATATACCTTCACAAACGCTCTTCACAGCCCCTGTCACCTATATATACCTTCACAAACGCTCTTCACAGCCCCTGTCACCTATATATACCTTCACAAACGCTCTTCACAGCCCCTGTCACCTATATATACCTTCACAAACGCTCTTCACAGCCCCTGTCACCTATATATACCTTCACAAACGCTCTTCACAGCCCCTGTCACCTATATATACCTTCACAAACGCTCTTCACAGCCCCTGTCACCTATATATACCTTCACAAACGCTCTTCACAGCCCCTGTCACCTATATATACCTTCACAAACGCTCTTCACAGCCCCTGTCACCTATATATACCTTCACAAACGCTCTTCACAGCCCCTGTCACCTATATATACCTTCACAAACGCTCTTCACAGCCCCTGTCACCTATATATACCTTCACAAACGCTCTTCACAGCCCCTGTCACCTATATATACCTTCACAAACGCTCTTCACAGCCCCTGTCACCTATATATACCTTCACAAACGCTCTTCACAGCCCCTGTCACCTATATATACCTTCACAAACGCTCTTCACAGCCCCTGTCACCTATATATACCTTCACAAACGCTCTTCACAGCCCCTGTCACCTATATATACCTTCACAAACGCTCTTCACAGCCCCTGTCACCTATATATACCTTCACAAACGCTCTTCACAGCCCCTGTCACCTATATATACCTTCACAAACGCTCTTCACAGCCCCTGTCACCTATATATACCTTCACAAACGCTCTTCACAGCCCCTGTCACCTATATATACCTTCACAAACGCTCTTCACAGCCCCTGTCACCTATATATACCTTCACAAACGCTCTTCACAGCCCCTGTCACCTATATATACCTTCACAAACGCTCTTCACAGCCCCTGTCACCTATATATACCTTCACAAACGCTCTTCACAGCCCCTGTCACCTATATATACCTTCACAAACGCTCTTCACAGCCCCTGTCACCTATATATACCTTCACAAACGCTCTTCACAGCCCCTGTCACCTATATATACCTTCACAAACGCTCTTCACAGCCCCTGTCACCTATATATACCTTCACAAACGCTCTTCACAGCCCCTGTCACCTATATATACCTTCACAAACGCTCTTCACAGCCCCTGTCACCTATATATACCTTCACAAACGCTCTTCACAGCCCCTGTCACCTATATATACCTTCACAAACGCTCTTCACAGCCCCTGTCACCTATATATACCTTCACAAACGCTCTTCACAGCCCCTGTCACCTATATATACCTTCACAAACGCTCTTCACAGCCCCTGTCACCTATATATACCTTCACAAACGCTCTTCACAGCCCCTGTCACCTATATATACCTTCACAAACGCTCTTCACAGCCCCTGTCACCTATATATACCTTCACAAACGCTCTTCACAGCCCCTGTCACCTATATATACCTTCACAAACGCTCTTCACAGCCCCTGTCACCTATATATACCTTCACAAACGCTCTTCACAGCCCCTGTCACCTATATATACCTTCACAAACGCTCTTCACAGCCCCTGTCACCTATATATACCTTCACAAACGCTCTTCACAGCCCCTGTCACCTATATATACCTTCACAAACGCTCTTCACAGCCCCTGTCACCTATATATACCTTCACAAACGCTCTTCACAGCCCCTGTCACCTATATATACCTTCACAAACGCTCTTCACAGCCCCTGTCACCTATATATACCTTCACAAACGCTCTTCACAGCCCCTGTCACCTATATATACCTTCACAAACGCTCTTCACAGCCCCTGTCACCTATATATACCTTCACAAACGCTCTTCACAGCCCCTGTCACCTATATATACCTTCACAAACGCTCTTCACAGCCCCTGTCACCTATATATACCTTCACAAACGCTCTTCACAGCCCCTGTCACCTATATATACCTTCACAAACGCTCTTCACAGCCCCTGTCACCTATATATACCTTCACAAACGCTCTTCACAGCCCCTGTCACCTATATATACCTTCACAAACGCTCTTCACAGCCCCTGTCACCTATATATACCTTCACAAACGCTCTTCACAGCCCCTGTCACCTATATATACCTTCACAAACGCTCTTCACAGCCCCTGTCACCTATATATACCTTCACAAACGCTCTTCACAGCCCCTGTCACCTATATATACCTTCACAAACGCTCTTCACAGCCCCTGTCACCTATATATACCTTCACAAACGCTCTTCACAGCCCCTGTCACCTATATATACCTTCACAAACGCTCTTCACAGCCCCTGTCACCTATATATACCTTCACAAACGCTCTTCACAGCCCCTGTCACCTATATATACCTTCACAAACGCTCTTCACAGCCCCTGTCACCTATATATACCTTCACAAACGCTCTTCACAGCCCCTGTCACCTATATATACCTTCACAAACGCTCTTCACAGCCCCTGTCACCTATATATACCTTCACAAACGCTCTTCACAGCCCCTGTCACCTATATATACCTTCACAAACGCTCTTCACAGCCCCTGTCACCTATATATACCTTCACAAACGCTCTTCACAGCCCCTGTCACCTATATATACCTTCACAAACGCTCTTCACAGCCCCTGTCACCTATATATACCTTCACAAACGCTCTTCACAGCCCCTGTCACCTATATATACCTTCACAAACGCTCTTCACAGCCCCTGTCACCTATATATACCTTCACAAACGCTCTTCACAGCCCCTGTCACCTATATATACCTTCACAAACGCTCTTCACAGCCCCTGTCACCTATATATACCTTCACAAACGCTCTTCACAGCCCCTGTCACCTATATATACCTTCACAAACGCTCTTCACAGCCCCTGTCACCTATATATACCTTCACAAACGCTCTTCACAGCCCCTGTCACCTATATATACCTTCACAAACGCTCTTCACAGCCCCTGTCACCTATATATACCTTCACAAACGCTCTTCACAGCCCCTGTCACCTATATATACCTTCACAAACGCTCTTCACAGCCCCTGTCACCTATATATACCTTCACAAACGCTCTTCACAGCCCCTGTCACCTATATATACCTTCACAAACGCTCTTCACAGCCCCTGTCACCTATATATACCTTCACAAACGCTCTTCACAGCCCCTGTCACCTATATATACCTTCACAAACGCTCTTCACAGCCCCTGTCACCTATATATACCTTCACAAACGCTCTTCACAGCCCCTGTCACCTATATATACCTTCACAAACGCTCTTCACAGCCCCTGTCACCTATATATACCTTCACAAACGCTCTTCACAGCCCCTGTCATCTATAAATACCTCCACACATTCTCCTCACAGTCCCCGTCACCTATAAATACCTCCAGAAACGCTCCTCACAGCCCCCTGTCACCTATAAATACCTCCACAAACGCTCTTCACAGCCCCCTGTCACCTATATATACCTTCACAAACGCCTCCACCACCCCCTGTCACCTATATATACATCCACAAACGCTCCTCACAGCCCCTGTCACCTATAAATACCTCCACAAACGCTCTTCACCACCCCGTCACCTATAAATACCTCCACAAACACTCCTCACAGCACCTGTCACCTATATATATCTCCAGAAACATTCCTCACAGCCCTGTCACCTATAAATACCTCCACAAATTCTCCTTAAAGCCCTCTGTCCCCAATAAATGCCTCCACAAATGCTCCTCACAGCCCCCTGTCACCTATAAATACCTCCACAAATGCTCCTCACAGCCCCATCTCCTATAAATACCTCCACAAACGCTCCTCACACCCCCTTTCACCTATAAATACATCCACAAACGTTCCTCACAGCCCCGAATCCTATAAATACCTCTACAAACGTTCCTCACAGCCCCTGTCACTTATAAATACCTCCATACACGCTCCTCACAGCCCCGTCACCTATAAATACCTCTACAAACGCTCCTCACCACCCCGTCACCTATAAATACCTCCACAAATGCTCCTCGCAGCCCCATCACCTAGAAATACCTCCACAAACCCTCCCCACAGCCCCCTGTCCCCTATAAATGCTATTGAAGCCTGGGCTGGCTATTCACCGTTACTATGAGGGAACTCTGGGAACCCTTGGTGACCTCTTGGGGAAAATTAAGGTTCCACAGAACCCTGGTTAAGAATGGCTACCATAGTGGGTAACTGGTACATTGAGAAGCAGTGGTCTAGAGTTTGAAGTTAGCTACACACATATAGCCACACATTGCTAAATGTGAGACTCTTGTGGACGTTTCTTTAAGACTTTCAGAGCTCAGACAGTATTTTTTTAATCCTACAATAAAATCTGACAGAGATACGGCAATGGATTTCACAGGCTGGGGACACATCCTGCCACGGCAATGCTGGTGATTTCTTGGTTTGGCTACAGAAATCCCATACACTTAGATTGTTTTATAATACAGTAATAAATTTGAATGTCAAGATCATCTTGTGCAAAGACGGCAATGTCAGCCTTAAAATATTGCTCTCCGAGTGCGTAGAGAATGTCTGAAACCTTTATTTCAAATGAAAAATATGAAAGTCAACGAAGGGGATGCAATTACAGCGGCAGGAACAGAAGAAGTGTCCTGCGATAAGACCAGACATTTTATTAAGTGATTAGGACAACTGAGGGTTAAGAATGGACCAATAGAAAGTTAAACACTGGGTTGGGAAGAGCAAGGGATTATGGGAGTTGTCTACTGGTTTATTTTTGTCTTGGGGATCCAGTCAGACTGAGGGGACGGCTTGAGGAAATATGCTTTATAAACCCCCTCGGGCCTAAATCTGTCCTCTTTGTTTTCAGGAATTTCCCAGCCCTTCCTCCCTTTCTATTTCTTTTAATACACTTGATGATAATGATTTGTTTTATGCTGTTCACTTCATGTGAAGATTAATCTTTGCAAGGCTTAAGAACAAAGGACCTCAGAAAGTGCGGAAAATATGAACGTGGATTTATGCAATCATGCGCGCGCATTAGAGCGCACGTGCGTACTTTCGCTGGCTTTTCTCACGTGCGATATTTCTCATTAATAATCGACTTCATATTCATAATTTCATGTAGGACTTGTTTATGTTTATACGAAAATTCGCACGGACGCTTGAAAAAGTTAGGGTAGGGTTCAGCCGTCGTAAGTCGGTACAATCAATGGGAGTATCATGGGCGTGAAAGTTTATACGCCCGGGTGAACATACGCTACGCTCGCGGGCGTAGGTCTGGATCAGGCCCAATGTGTCATCTGTCTCCGAGGCGGAAGTCGGGCACCAGTGGAAGTGGGGCAGATGTTAGAGCCCCCACTTCGTTGTCATCGGTCCAAGGAAAATATTAGCCCTTTCGGTCTGCACTGCCTTCTTCCACCACCAGCTTGTAATATTGTATTATTGGACTGTATTCACAGATACCAGTGAGTTAGGTGAGGACAGACCCGCCCCTAACTCACCCGCCCCACCCCAGGTTTTTAGGTACCTGATGGCATTTATGAGTGTCATAGGCCTACCTTATCTAACCGTGCGGAGTTTCCTTTTTAAGAAGTTGGAGAGCCACAGATTGGTGAAGCCTGGTCTAGTTTATAGTTGAAGACTTTTTCCTTCTGGAAGATCTTGCTAAAAGAGAAAGTCCCATCCCCCTGTGTAGCAATGCTGTGGTCCATAGTGTTACTAAGATGGGGCAAGTCACAAATATGTCATTATGTTCCATCCTTAGTAATGCAGACCCTCCAAAATGACCCATTCCATTAGTTACAAAATACTCCGCTCCTAAGCTTTCAGCTGCCACCTGGTTTGATGAATAAACAGATGTCTCAAAAACATTTTTCTCTTCTACCCAGGTTACCATAGTAACTGATTGTGGGGAGCTCAGAAACGGAACATTTTATACCTAATGGAATGGGTCATGTTGGAGGATCTGGTAATGCTCTAAATCGCACCATTGGAAAGGAGTGAGGGTATGACTTGAGGCCAGGGGCATAATTACCAGGGGTACGAGGCACGGCAGCTTGCTTTCTTATTAATATAATATAATATAATATAATATAATGTTCTTCCCGCTAATTTCGTCCTCAGTCCTACACACATTAAATTTTTTCCTCATTTGTTTCCTTTGTGTTAAAAAATGTAATTCAATAATGTCTCCCTTTCTTGGAACCTGCTGGAGAAGACTCGCATTCTACCATTACCTCAGTGTCCGAGGAGAATATTTATTACATAGTTACCCAGATGGAAAAGAAGAGACATAAACACAAGTGCACAAATGAAATAATTCTGAGTCATGTTTATTCCACACAAGTTAGTAAAGGAAGTGGAGATTTGTTTGGAGTTGGGGCAAAGTCTCGTCCAACGTCAACAAGGGCTCCACGCTTTGGAATGTCTTCAGCCCAGGTTCCTTCATAGAGTTGGCCTTTATCATAGAAGAAATATCTTCCATCTCTGTGTTTTTTTCCATCTCTCCAAAAACCTTCATCGTAATTGCCATTAGCCAATGTGAGAGTCCCTTGTCCGCACTGTTTACCTTTCTTCTACTCTCCGTCATAGATGTCACTGTTGGCGTAACACATGGTTCCCAGCCACTTCTCTTTACCTTCTTCCACTCCCCTTCATAATACTCCTTCTCCCCATAGTAGTATGTACCATCACCATGCTTTATATCCTCCAGCCAGCTCCCATGATAGCGCTTCACATACCAGCCGGTAGTGGGGTCTTTCTCGCTGTAGGATCCAAAGCTGCTTCTCTTATCGTGCTCCCATTCTCCCTGGTAAATGGCGTTTTTCTTCTTGTACACGTAGCTTCTTGTACACGTAGCTACCTCTCCCGTGTTTCAGGGTATTCAGCCATTCAGCGCCGCCATCAGGGGGAGACACCCGGGACTACTGTCCCGGGCCTGGACCTGATGGGGGCCCGCTGATGCTTACCTAGCACTGTAGTAGCAGGTACGTGTTGTTCAGAGCTATTTAGTAGCCGACCAATGCCCAGGGAAATTATCCCCTGCACACCGGCCCGCTGCTAAAGCTTATCTGCCAGGCCCTGGCCTTATGTGACTTCATCAATGACATCACATAGGGGCGGAGCCCCGCGGCTGGGTCCCAGGCCCCGCATGTGATGATGATGGCCTGTATATAGAGTACGTTATACGTCCGGTGTTAAGCGATATGTACTACTGCGCATGCGTAGTCATTTTTTTACGTAATCTACGTATCTTTTTCTTACATAGATTACGTAAATGTGGTCTGAAAGACCAGATTTACGCAATCTACGTAAGAAAAATATATACGTAGATTACTTAAAAAAATTACTACGCATGCGCAAGACTGCATTTACGTAATCTATGTAAGAAAAAGATACGTAGATTACGTTAAAAATGACTACGCATGCGCAGTAGTAAAAATTGCTATATGTTATACGTCCGGTACTCTGAATACAGGCCGGCAGCCCTGCAGCCATTCACCTCGGTACTCGTCTCCATGGAGCATGAATATGTTGCTCCTCAGGCGGTTCTTCATGGTTTTCCTCTCCTATACCCTCCATAGCACCTCCGTCAGATGCTGGGGCCTCACAAGAGGCATCTCTCCAACACCTGCTTCCTCCAAGTAAATAAATGTTTTTAAGAACAGATAAACCAAAGCAGGGTCCAGCCAGGATAGAAACCTTAAGCTGAATGACCTCCAACCGCAGCAACAGAACACTGGACAGTGCAGGCTCTATGATGCAATCATGACATGTGCCCTCATTTGCATATTTCTATTATGATGTCACTGAAAGTTCCATCTAACAGTGGGCATGGCTTGGCCTCTGGGGCGTGTCTAGTGCTATGTTACTGCTAGGCAGACCCTTATGTCCCTCCCCTTTCTCAGTATTATTGCTTGTGACAGTTGCTCTTAGTAACACAATATTGCTGCTTTGCTATGCAGAATGCTACAACCCCCCCTCCCCCAACCTCTTCTCTTTTATTTGTCAAGATTTTAATTTCCCTTTAAGTAGTCACTGCATAAATATAATATTTAGGCACTAAGCATTCCCCCATCCTCCTTCTCCCCCTGGGTGAAATAAAACATTGTAGTATTAATTAAACAGAGTGTGGAGATAACGAAGAAGCTAATAATTAATTGTCAGAATTTCAGGTCTGCTAATCAGATCCATTTCCAATACCAACTTTTCAGGCTGTGATGATGAAGATGTCGTAAAACTTTTAAGATATATTGTCTGATGTGATGGTTTTTATAATTACACCTAGTGATTAATTAGTCACTTAAATAATATTGATATAAAGCTTTTCTTCTTTATTTTTTTTAAATACATAGACATTTGTGACGTCCAATTTGAGCTGAGATTATGGATGACAGCCTCTATTGGTAATAAAATTGAACTCCCCAATAATTCTTTTCATTCATGAAAGGGACAAATTGCTGTAGGTTAGAGCAGGCTTGACAAGTTCAGAGAGAATAAAGTGATGTCATAGAGTATTCAAAGAGCCAGATTTACTAAGCTGCAGGGTTTTGAAAAGTGGAGATGTTGCCCATAGCAACCAATCAGATTTTAGCTGACATTCTCATTTATGTAAAAAGAAAGTTAGAGCTAGAATCTGATTGGTTGCTATGGGCAACATCTCCACTTTTCCAAACCCGCAGCTTAGTAATTTCAGGGTTGCCGATTCTCCCGGAGAGCCGGCAAATCTCCCGCAAGGGACTTGAGGCCTGTGGTTTCATGGAAACCACGGCCTGAAGTCCTGCCCCCATGCCTAGCTACACTAGTATACTAGTGTTGCTAGGGCCAGGGAGCGACTTGATGACGCAATTTGCGCCATCAAGCCCCGTCCCGATGTCTATTTAAGCCAAAACCGTATAAGTATGATGCAGGGGGTGGGGTGGGGCTTAATGACACGATTTGCAAAAATCACGTCATTAAACCCCGCCCCCTGCATGCATTGCTAGCTTCTCTCCAGGATCTCCCGGAGGGAAGCTGGCAAAAGTCGGCAACCCTGAGTAAATCTGGCCCTAAGTGTCAGTCATTCTTGCAAAAATATTCCAGGCCAACCTTCAGCCCCCAACCCCCAATTACACTTGTTAGAGGATGTTCGAGTTTACTCATTCCAATTACTGTAAGTATGAGGCTATAATGATGACAGCGTAACATATTTTCTGTCTCATTATAAGCTCTTGTCTGCAAAAACAAAAAACAAAACAAAACTATCTGTGTTATCACTGAGTTAATGTTTTCCTACCATGTAAGTTGCCCTAATTATCCCT
Organism: Limnodynastes dumerilii; assembly: GCA_011038615.1. Lineage (NCBI taxonomy): Eukaryota > Metazoa > Chordata > Amphibia > Anura > Limnodynastidae > Limnodynastes > Limnodynastes dumerilii. The sequence goes on from WWET01004053.1 coordinate 24,127, forward strand.
GAATAAACGCCCCCACACATATTGGGGTAGATCCAGAACTACGTCCGTCTTCCATAGACGGACGTAATTCAATGAACAATAGCTACTGCGCATACGTAGTAGCTATTGTACGTAATCTGCGTATCGTTTCGATACGTAGATTGCGTATATGCGGTCTAAAAGAGTTACCTAGGTGTGAATCCAGTCCATTATTATTATTATTGATGTTTATTTATAAGGCGCCACAGATACAGGTATCTCTAAATGCTCTGATTCCCGGCTACTGGGCTTCTCCCGAGCTGCAACCACTCTCTAGGATATCCTTCCTTGCCTGTTAAGACTATTCTCTACTCTCCGAATATTCAAGCCTTCCCATAAGACTCACCTCTTCAGACTAGGGGGTAGATCCAGAACTACGTTTGCCGTACGTTTATTCGCGTAGCGTATTTTCGTGTGCGTAAATTCGTTACACTCCCCTCGGCACACCCCTTGAACGTACGTATTTTGTCAAGATACGCTTTCCAAACCCTACCTTAACTTTTGCCAACGTAACCGCAGTCATACGCACACGTACGTATGGGCAACATACGCACATGTACGTATGGGCTGGACGAATTTACGCAGCTAAGCACGCCCATACTGTACACTTTAAATACAACCCCCCGCCTACTTAACGTATTTCAGACGTATTTTGGAGTAACATAAAATTGGACGCTTTGCGTCCTGGGCCTTAAATATGGCCCCAGTCTGGATCTGGTCCATTGCAGTAATTATAATTTTTGTTTTTACCGGATACATAATTTGCAGTAAGAACATCCTGGAACATTTGTAGCCACAGAAATCTGACAGTACGGTTGTTAGCAATTAGAAAAGAAATGATACCTTCGCATGGTTAGTGTTACAGAATATGATTTCTCTTATGCTGTAATGTGCACAAGACAGACTGACCTTTGAAAAGTAACCTCAGATGATCTCCCTTTTACCATCATGATGTGAATTCTTATACAGAAAATTCATTACCTTTCAGGCATCTCTCGAAGACTTGGGGCCAGGTTTACTAAGCTGCGGGTTAGGAAAGTGTTGATGTTGCCCAGAGCAACCAATCATATGTTAGCTGACATTCTCTGTTATGTGATAGGAAAGTGAGAGCTAGAATCTGATTGGTTGCTATAGGCAACATCTCCACTTTTCCAAACTCCAGCAGTTTAATAAATCTGGCCCTTAGAACAGGGTTGCCGACTCTCCCGGAATGTCCGGGAGACTCCCAAAATTTGGGCAGTACTCCCGGTATCCCGGGAGAGCCAGCAAATCTCCCGCAAGTGACTTGAGGCCCGTGGTTTCACTGAACCCAGGGCCTCAAGTCCTGCCCCCCTGCCTAGCAACACTAGTATACTAGTGTTGCTAGGCACAGGAAGGGACTTGATGACGCAATTTGCGGCATCAAGCCCCGTCCCGACCCCTATTTCAATAAAAAAACGGGGCCGTATGAGCAAGGGGGCGGAGCCTAATGACGCAATTTGCATAACTTGCGTCATTATGTCCCGCCCCCCGCATGCGTCGCTAGCTTCTCTCCGGGATCTCCCGGAGGGAAGCTGCCAAAAGTCGGCAACCATGCCTTAGAACCGGCTAAAGAGTTCTCTGTTTTGGCAATCTGATCTTGTAAATATATTGAGACTACTAAGAAGGAAAGGGATCTAGGAGTCACAATTTTGTGTGACTTAAAGGCAGCCAAACAATGTAGCAAAGCAATGAAAAAGGCAAGTCAGATGCTTGGTTGCATAGAGAGAAGTATTAGGAGCAGAAAGAGAGAAGTAGTGATATTTTAAATAAACGCAGATTCACAAACTACGCACCTAAGTTTCAAGTCAACTCCCAAGATACTCCCCTCGTGCTTACGGATCTTTGCTGACTTCCTCCTCCATAGGGCTCTCTGTGTGGATCTTTGTGCTGAATTTGCTAAGTACGTGCGCAGTATGATAACCCCGCCCATCTTGCCCTTTTTACATGGCTCCCCCCACCCACTTTTTACGGATCTTATTAAGCATAGAGTTAAACTCCGTACGTAACAGTTTTCCGTGCGTAACATCTGGATCGCGCATGCGCAATTAGTATAAAATCCTCAAGATATGCCCATGGCCGGTTATATTTATGTACATTATTAAGTTCTGACGTACCTTAAATGTTACACACCTTCCCAACGCAAAATGGTGCGTAATTCAGAATTGTAAATGTGGGCTTAGCCAAGTCCTTACTGTACGATTCCCAGAAACCCACCCACCCACCATGTGTGATTGTACTGCACTCTGATGCATAACACTGATGCACTGCGCTCTGATGCATCAAATCACTGCCTCAAGCCCAGATTCAGGAGATTTGCTTACAGTTTGGGAGTCGGCAGGGGTTTGGATTGCCACTTAAAGTGGCTGGATTTGGAACAAGTAATCGCAAGACATCCCCATGAAGAATGGTGCTCCACAGCGGTTGGCCGAGTTGCGAATACTGTGAACGGCGAAAGGTAAGTAAACCATCCACTTACCCTAATCCTCCCTTGTAGCAGCCTAACGTTAACCCTCCTTGTACTGTAGCTTAACCCTAACATTCCATGCACCGCAACCTAACCCTCCATGCCTGGCAGCAAAACCCTAACCTTCTATGCCCTGCAGCCTAACCCTCCATTCCCTGCAGCATAACCCTAACCCTCCATGCCCTGCAGCAAAACCCTAACCTTCCATGCCCTGCAGCCTAACCCTCCATTCCCTGCAGCATAACCCTAGCCCCCCATGCCCTGCAGTATAACCCTAACCTTCCATGCCCTGCAGCCTAACCCTCCATTCCCTGCAGCATAACCCTAACCCCCCATGCCCTGCAGTATAACCCTAACCTTCCATGCTCTGCAGCCTAACCCTAACTCTCCATGTCCCGCAGCATAACCTTAACTCTCCATGCCTTGCAGCTTAACCCTTACCCTCCATTCCTCGCAGACTAACCCTAAACTTCCATGCCTCACAGTTTAACCATAACTCCCCATGCCCTGCAGCATAACCCTAACCCTCCACGCCACGCAACTTAACCATAACCCTCCGTGCAATGCAGCCTAACCTTAACCCTTTATGCCCCCGCAGCATAACTCTAACCCTCCATGCCCTGCAGCCTAACCCTAACCCTTCATGCCCAGCACCCTAACTCTAATCTTACCCTTAAGCCCTAACCCTAACTTTTTACCCGCCGCAGCCACCGCAGTCTATCCCAAATTGCCGCCGCTGCCTTTCGCTATTAGGAACAGGGGGGGGAAAAAGACCCAATAGCAATTTTCTCATTTCAGAGAATTTAAAACAACGATCCAGCCGTCATTCCGCTGGTGGAAATGGGACGGTTCTACCCCCAACTTTGTGTAAGAATGATGCAATTACCTTTAACAAAAGAACTCATTAAATTTTCCCCAACTCTGATGTAGAGGGTTAAAAACAAAAGTCCAGACTGGAGCCGGAGCGATTGCCTGTGCAGGGAGCGGGTCTGTTATGTCTATTGCCTGTCAGTAGATACCCACAAGGTTAATTGTGTGCACCTGAGGAGCACATGTGATTAAGGAGCACAGCGGCACGCAGCGACAGATGGGTGGTCCGAGCCGCGTCCTGTCTGGTGGACAGCTCTGTTTCGTCAAACAGATGGACAGAGCCGTGTGTGTGGGATGACTCTGTACAAGGACACGAGACAGGTAATGTACGTCCAGCGATGGTATCGGGTGTAATGAATGGACGGTGTCCTTGAGAAAGAGGCTTTGCAGAAGCTTCTCACGACCCAAGTCAGGACTCTCCTGTAATATGTTATATATATAATCTGCTTCTTAGGTGTGGAGTTTCCCGATGTGACCAACTATGAGCACATAGTAGGTCATATATGCAATCTACGTATCAGTTGGGTCTTTAAAGACCACACGGAGTGGTTTAAAGGGGTGGCCTTAAGCCGCGTTGGGGAGTGTTAAGGTAGAAGTGGGAGAGGGGAGGGATTTAGATCAGCCGGGGAGGGCGGAGGGAAGGTGGGGAGAGGCATTGGGGCTGATCCAGACCTACGGCCCCCGCACTAGTTACGGTGGCCGCATGCGCCGGGCAGATGTTGCCCGGCGTAGTTAGGGACTCCCGATCCTTAGGATCGGGTGTCCCTACGGCGAGGGGGGGGTGTTCCTCGCCATAACTACGCAACCGTTACGGAAGGAAGGTGGGGGGGAAAGTAAGTAAATGATGGAGGGAGGGCGGGTTAGGGCAGTTACGACCCTGTGGCCGGCATAATTATCTACTGTTACGCTGGCTGAAGTTAAGATAGCCTTCATCCGGCGCAACAGTGGGTAATTACACCGGCCACAGGGGGAGTGTCAGGGGGAGCTTCAGAGCTACGCTGGCCGTACTTACGGACAGTGGGCCAGCATAGCTCTGGATCAGGCCCATTGTCTGTGCGGAACTCCATTCTTAAGAAGGAAACTCCACACGGTAAGATAAGGTAGCCCTATGGCACTCACAAATGCCATAAGGTACCACAACCGGGGGCAGGTTAGGAGCAGGACGGGTGAGTTAGGTGCGGATCTGTCCACACCTAACTCACGTGTGAATACTGCCCTCTGTTATCAGAGTGGGGGCGGGGTAGGAAAGGAGCAAATTTGCCCCTGGAAAATTTACATCTGCAGCAAACTTTAAGAAAGTAGTAAATGCGTTAGCGCAGCCATTCCTTGCCCGACTTATAGCGATGGACGTCCAAAACATGAGAGGGAAGCATTCAATCCAAGGGCTCAGCCAATGGCAGCCCAAGATGCCAATTTATTATCAATTTATTTCCGACGCTGAAACAGCGATGGTGGGAAATATGCAAATTTCCTCATGACCGGTGGAGGTCGTCAATTCACGCGTTTCGGACTTACATTACAAAGTTTACGTTTTAGGGCCTCCATCTTGCATGTTTGTCATTGGGGCTGATGCATTATTACCAACAACCCAGACCAGTGGCGTAAGTTCTTCCCCAGTTGTCCAGAGGCAATGGGGTGGGGGTGTGGCACTGGCGTGATGTCATGATGTTGTGCAGTGCATTCCTGGGGAAAGATAAGAAAAATCCTATTCACGGAGCCCACAGCCAGTAATAGTATTCACGGTCTGCTTCTTAGGTGCGGAGATTTGCGAAATGACCTACTGAGCATGCCTAGTAGGTCATTTACGCAATCTACATACCAGTTAGGTACGTAGTTGCCTCCGGATGGTCTTTAAAGAAGTGGGAGGGGGGGAGGGATTTAGATTAGCTGGTGAGGGCCGGGGAGAGGCAATGTCTGTGCATAGAAGGAAACTATGCACGGTTAGATAAGGTAGCCCTCTTCAGTGCCATAAGGGGCCGGATCCTGAACTACGGCCGTCTTACACACGCGGCCATAATTTGCAGAAAGATAGCTACTGCGCATGCGTAGTAACTATTATACGTAATCTACGTACCGTTTCGTTACGTAGTTTGCATATATGCAGTCGTTCAGGATCCGGACTAAGGGCCTGATTCAGAGATCCAGAACTAACGATAGTTCCGTGCGTATATTTAGGGTCGGATCGATTTTGCATCAACTGCGCATGCGTAGTAATAGTGCAACGCCATGCACGTTGAAGTTAAGGTCGGAAATGACTTAAGGTCGGACTTGTGAATTGGGCGGAGATTAATGCGACCCTAAGTGCGGCGGAAATATACGGACCTAAGGATTTGCATAAAAATGGGCGGGGGGAGGCATTTAGTGAAAGTACAGAGTTAGGGCCTTAAATATACGCAACTAATACACATAAGGCCGGAAGTGAGTGCGGCCAGTTAGGGAAAGTCTATGGAGGTGGAAGTTTAGGTCTGGCTGGAGGTTGCGAGGGGAGTGACTGTTTATTCTGGTGGGTGTAACCTGTTC
>WWET01004053.1:37385-48454 GCA_011038615.1 Limnodynastes dumerilii
ACTGGAGGGTGACAGGTACAGGAGGGGCATTATATAAAGGAAGAGGTGTAATAGAACACGAGGGCATGTGTATATACTGGAGGGGGACAGGTACAGGAGGGACATTATATAAAGGAAGAGGTGTAATAGAACACGAGGGCATGTGTATATACTGGAGGGGGACAGGTACAGGAGGGACATTATATAAAGGAAGAGGTGTAATAGAACACGAGGGCATGTGTATATACTGGAGGGGGACAGGTACAGGAGGGACATTATATAAAGGAAGAGGTGTAATAGAACACGAGGGCATGGATACAAACTGGAGGGTGGTAGATTCAAAGGAAATGTGCGGAAAAATTACTTCACTGAAAGGGTGATAGATAAATGGACTATTCTCCCATCTGAGGTGGTTGAGGCCAATACAGTAGAACAATTTAAACATGCTTGGGATAAATATAAGGGTATCCTAAATTGTAACCCCAATTGAGGGTAAATAGGGTCTAGGGTCAGTATAGTTTTCAATAAACAAATGGGCAGACTAGATGGGCCATGTGGCTCTTATCTGCCGTTACTTTCTATGTTTCTATGTTTCTAATATGCAGAAGATAGAAGTGACATCATGGCCTTCTACAAGCAGCCAGTCCTTACTATACAATCTACTGGCCCGATTCAATTTTTTGGGGAAGACAACAAAAAGCTCTTAGTGCGCTTTTACCTGTCTATTACGGAAAGGCAAAATTCGCTGATTTTTATGCGCACCTCTATGGAGTGCGTCTATAAATCCACAAATAAAAATTTGCAGGATTAGCTTTGCACCGCAAATAACGCCCTACATCTCTTTCCCCGCTCACAAAGCGAAAGCGCTTCCGGCTTCCTGCTCTGTACAGCCTCGCCGTTGGTAGACACACCATGGCAGATTTGAACCCATAACTCCGCTCCGGTACACTCTGGTTCTGCAATGCCCTGCAATTACATTAGCCTTTAAATAAATGGTTACAGGTTTTATAAGGAGCAAGATCCTTTAAAATTCTAAATAAAATAAAATCGTATTTTACAATTGTTTATTCAGTGTAAAGGTATTTAGGGACCTAAAAAAATCAATACATTTAAAAAAAAAAATATATATATAAACTTTCTGCCACACATTTAGAATGCAGGTAAATGCCTTGAGGGAATATTTTATGTGGGTGTTATTTATACTATGTAGTCTCTTGCAGGCATTTTTCTTTCAATGTTCATATTATCAGTGCAGTGGACGATTTCTATTAAACCAAACTTGTAGCAGGGGTCCAGTTCTGACTTATAATACATGTGTAATATATGAGGTTCTTATTTCTCATATATGAGGTTCTTATTTGATTTAAGGGATTGCGCTGGCTTTTTACTGAGATAAACAGAATTCACACCTAAGAAGCAGAGGCTTCCTCCATTTTGTTTAACTGGGCTTGCGTAGTCATTGTGACTACGCAATCTACGTAGCCCTTAGGCATGTAGATTAACTACGTGTGGGCTTTAAAGACCTTACAGACAGATATCAAGCAACACATACAACTTCTTGATATATAAGATACATTTTTTTTCCCAACAACAAAACATAAACACATCAGGATGACACCAGGCGAGCCAGCTCTGGCTAGATATAATTCCCCTCATTTACTATCTGGCATCAGTGCCATGCCCTACAACAACAAACAGTCCCTGGACTTTCTAAGCACTACATAACTACTGTAATAAAGAAACCAATAAAAAGATTACACACATTAGGTAGGAGTATATTATCTATCTATCTATCTATCTATCTATCTATCTATCTATCTATCTATCTATCTCACTCACTCATATCTATCTATCTATCTATCTATCTATCTATCTATCTATCTATCTATCTATCTATCTATCAATTTTGTTTTATCCCAGTGACAAAGGGTTTGATCACATGTCTGTATGACACCCAATCAGCACTTAAGGTTAGGTAAGGAACTGAATGTAGAGTTCTGGACTCGTCCGTGAGAATGGAGGGACAAAGAAGTTTACTCCCCTCTCCCAGGCGTACCTACAGGCCTTCGTGCGTACAGAACACACTCCGTGTCTGGATCACATCCAAATTCTTATTTACATACACTTAAAACAGAAGTCCTGAATGTGCGCTTGATTTAATGACTGTGTTTGCTTGTTACACATTGAAACAAAGGAGTTTAGACGTCTCTGTTAGAGGTTCCTTGGTATCTATGGTGATACAGAGGTAGACATTGTTATACTGGAAAATACATCTTTTGTTCTTTGAAAATAAATGTAATTTAGTTGTGTGGCTTTTTTTTTTGTCTTTTCTATTTTTTTGTTGTTGTCTCTATCGCATGTCACCAAACAAATGGAAATTTAGCAGCACAGGGAGCCTAGAAAAAAATATATAATTGGAAAAAATACAGAAACGTCTATTTCCTGCTTACATTAAAGAAGAAATGCTCTCGAGTAATTAAAGTGAAGATACGCTGGTGTTTGTTTATCAAGGGAGAGGACATTTTGCATTGTTTAACAAGTTCATTTTGCGTGGATATGTTGCCCATAGCAACCAATCATATTCTAGCTGACATTCTCTAGGATGTAATAGGAAAGTGAGAGCTAGAAACTGATTGGTTGCTGTAGGCAGGTTCTCGCAGCTTAGTAAATCTGGCCCCTAGTCTCCTTTGTTGTGTTGGATTCGCTTGGAGTGAGTCATGTGACAGGGTGGCGGTTATCAATGACACAGGAAAACTTTATGCATTTAAGAAAGAGATACAGAGAGTAAACTATTCCAAAGGATTTCTGAAACAAACAAATGATGGCCCTTGAAGGCTACATGTGACCTTATGGCCTCATGTTGATGTCACTGTTGTACCCTAATTACCTAAAACTTCCAGAAGGAACGTTGGGCCGTATTCAGAGAACCATTTTCGCGGCGAGTTCCGTGCGTATTTTTAGGTACATTTCAACTGCGCATGCGTAGTAACTTTATTTACGTAGTTCACGTAGACTATACGTGCGGAAGTGCCTCACGGACGGACTTGTGAATTGCACATGGGTAAATACGCACGGATCTCCCACTTAAAAATACGCACGTGAGAATTTTACTAAAAATGGGCGGGGGGAGGAATTTTAATGAAGGAATGTGAGTGCGGTTAGTTAGATACGCACGTACGGGACTACTAGACGCTCGGAAATGCCCATGTAAAGATAAGGCAGATCGAGGCACTCGTAAGTCACAGAAAACCCGTCCGTGTGAGGGGAGTGTCAGGGGTGTGAGGGGAGTGTCAGGGGTGTTGCATTGCTACATACGTGCGAATAATTGCGAACTTTTCTCGGACAGATCTCTGAATACGGCCCATTGTCTGTTTGTTTAACCTATTAGTCTTCATGGTACATGGAGTTTTTCTTATCTCACTATATCTTGCCGTATGTTTTATTTATTCAGCTCCTTGTATTCATTGCTTCATATTTATTACGCATGTTCTAATCCATTTGTTATTCACTGCTCTAAATGAGCTCAGATAACCAGTATTTCTTTTCTCTCTGGGTAAACATCGGCAAATGTTTTGATCTAATGTTCTGTAAATGTATTTAGCTTTAGTCGTGCTTTGTGTTGTGCCTGAATTTTGCCTTTTTTATTGTTCTTTGTGTACTAATAATGGTTGTATATTTATTTAGTTAGCTACTGTCTTTTAGGCTGCAAGTAATATGCTGCTTTGTCTGCCTTTTAATACATAAATAAATAATCTGGTACATCATAGCAGATACTTTTATAAATCAATGTTTCTAGAATTACAATTATTTAGGATATAAATTTAGACTGTACCTTTTTTTTTCCATTACTCATTAAGCTATAAAGCGCTAGTTTTATATTCACTTGCAGCATCTACTTAGTTAGAAAGGGTTGTGATTGTGAACTGAAGCAGACACTGCAGATGGCTTTACAAAATGATTTCAAGCGTTGTTCCGTGGGGGTGTGTTCTTATCTGCCAATGGGGTGTGTCTAGCCCCACCCAGGAGCTACAACAGCCACCGCAGGTGTACCCTACAGATCTGACTGGTTCAGTTTATTTTCAAATAAAGATGCATCGCAGTCAGTAAGCACAGTGGGTGAGGCGACTACAAGGCCCAGAAGTGATAAGAGGCAAGGGTGGACACTACCTCTGCACCCAATGTAATTATGTTGCCCCCTCATCCTATCAGCTTTGGAAAGCACAAAGTGTTGGCCACTCCTGTGAGCGGAGGTGATTGGAGCGGCAGAACTGTAAAAATTTGCTCTAGGGTCTAGCACTGCAAAGTTAATCCCCTGATCACAGTTTATCAGTTTTTAAAGACAGAGGGGCTGTATCCAGTCCCCTGCACATCTTCTGTATGTACAGTGGTCTGTTACATAGTTTTCGTCTTATGTACGATGTTTTAAGAATTGAGCTACAAGTAGTAGTTTATTTTCGCTATCTACATACCATTTCTGTACATAGATTGCGTAAGCAAGGTCTATTCAATTCTTAAAACAATGGGTTGGTTCCAGACCTAGTTAAGTGCTTGAACTTAGTTACTCCTGGGCTAAACCATGTTGATTGCAGGGGAGTCATATTTCATCTGTTGTAAACAGTATTAGAGTTGAGAGGTGATGTTTCCTATCCCAACTCTAAATAACAGTGTGATAGTAAAGCTGGTCAGTATCTGTGTGCAGTAAGCAATTCAAAGATATATCCCTGCATGCTAAGAATACAATTAACTTGAGTTCCCCTGAAATAAACATGGCTTAGCCCAGGAGTAACTAAGTTCAAGCACTTAACTAGGTCTGGATCCAGCCCAATGTACGTAAGACGAAAACTACTTAACTGTGAATCCGGACCAGTTTGCCCAGAGGCAAGTTACTTCCAATTTTGGCCCTTACATCTCTGGAACATTTCCCCTCTTCTAACACATAACCCGATTTACATAAAATTGCTTTGCTTTCCTCATCTTTAATTTTCACATTATTTGCAATTATGTGTAACGAAAAAAAAAAAAGTTCATATTTGCAGCAATTAAGCGTTTAACACCCACGGTGTCAGCACACATTTCTTAGACTAGGTGTAGAACTAACTCCTTTTAAAATTTTGATTAATGACACCAATTGTCAAATAATTACTTGAAAACTACTTGTTTTGTTTAACACTACCCACGGCTAGGCGTTTCTTTAACATTCTTGTAGTGAATACCAAGGGTCTGATTCACAGGTTTCTGATTTAATGTAAATTAGAAATGTGTGTTGTAAAATCTTGATAGCAAATCAAATGTCAGTTGATCTGGCAAATGGATTACAAATGTAGAAATTAGCTGGATGATAGAAAGGTCTAATCTAGTCATACAAAACACATACAAGCCTATCACATTCACACTGAATAAAAGTTTTATGAGTACAGATAACACATTTAGGGGGTTAGACAATCATCTAAAGAAGTCTAGAGAAATGATCGGAGTGTATTACGCCATTGTCCATTCTTGAATTCTCTTCACCAAACATTGAATAGACTTAAATTTAATTTCACTGCAATTTAATAATTTATGATGTCTTTTCTAGAACTATGTATAACAAATACACCGAAGGGAGTCCTCAGTCCGATGGCCTGCCTTTAGAAATAGAGGCAGCCTGTAAAATCCCGTTTCCATGGTGACCAAATAGCGTTTGCGAAAATCCCGGGTATTTGGTGGTGGTGTGAAAGGGGTATTAGTTTAATTGGTTCTTATCTGGCACTAGTGGAAATATTAGCAAGTTGTCAGTGGCTTTGTTTGTGTCAAGGTGGCCCCCAAGAGTAACTGTGTTGTGGAGGGCCATGCATTTGAGTGGTCGCTGAAGTTTGCTCAGGGCTGGCAACCTTAGGCTTTTTCCAGTTACAATTCGGGGTTGATGGCTGAAGGTTTTGGAGAGAGCTGGCGTATTTGCTATATAAATGTTATCATTCAATGTCCTTGCTATGGTTTGGCCCCATCAAAATTTGAAACAAATAATTAAGGACCGTATTCACACCTAAGAAGCAGATGCTTCTTAGGTGCGGATCTTTAGTAAATGACCTACTATGCATGCAGTAGGCAGGGAGAGGTAATGTCCGTGCGGCCTATGCCGTGGGCCGCCTCTAGGCGGGATCTGTCCGCACCTAACTCGCTCATATCTGTGAACGCGGTCCTAATTCATTAAATTCCTGTTCATTCGAAGACAAATAAATTCCACCATCAAATTTTCGACCTTAGCCATGTGTCGTTTCATTTTAATTCTAGGCCTAAAGTGTTGGCGCAGAAGCACGGTCTTATCAACCATGGCTAGTTTATAATTTGTTGATCTTGTTTAATATATCTTAGGACACTTTTTTTTCCATTTATTTATAATTTATTCCATACATTTCCTCCTTTCTGAGATCCGGGTACTCGGCTGAGTTACTGTGATAAATGATATACATACATACATTCCCATTGTACATATTATGCAGATACAAGGCAAAGGTAATGTATTGTCTCGGTTGTATCACCATGATTATCTCTGTATACAGTTCTTTTTCTTAAAAATAATGGATGGAATACATTTGGTAAATATGTGATCCAAGAAGGTCTTTGGGGTTAATATGCAATCTAGATGCTATATTGATAGCACAGTTAGTACCCTACTCACCAGGCGATGAAGTGTATCATTCTGATGAAAGCTAATAAGAGCTAGACTGCTAAGAGTTATAATAAATGAATATATCTCATACATCTTCTCACTCCCCAATACTCTTATTCAGTAGTTTTATCGTTTGTAGTATGTAGGAGGGAGCTGAGAAAACATTGAACATAATTCTAACATTTTGTGCAACAAATATCAACTCTCTACTTTTTTTTATAAATATAAAGATGGATCATATCCAGACATTAAAAAAAAAATAAGAGCAAAATACATGGAAAGTTACAAATGGGCAAAACCATGGTATTAGAAATGAGAGGTGATTTTTCCTAGCCCAAGTCTACATAACAGATTCATTCTAAAGCTGGTCAGTGTATATGTGCAATAAGCAATAGCAAAGTATTCTCCTACATGCAAAAAAAAATTGTCAAAATTCAATTGTATCCCCTGAAAAGCAATAGAAAAATATTACTTTTAAGGTAGAATTTTCTGGGTTTGGAAATCAGAGGCAGATAGGATTTACAGGGAATTTTCCTAGTAGGTCGGTGGTCTCTGGAGGCCACTCAATAGCTTCTTTTCTATTTGAAGAAACCTAGGATACTGACTGTCATCGGTGGTGGTTGCTAAAATGATGTCTGTACAGAATGGAGATCATTAGGATGTTGTATGTATTGAGTGTCGGATTCTGTATGTATTGGGAGGTAGTTACTAGGATGCTGTATGTGTTGGGTGGTGGTCATTAGGATGCTGTATGTATTGGGTGGTAGTCACTAGGATTCTGTATGTATAGGGAGGTAGCCACTAGGATGCTGTATTTGTTGGGTGGTGGTCACTAGGATGCTGTATGTATTGGGTGGTGGTCACTAGGATTCAGTATGTATAGGGAGGTAGTCACTAGGATGCTGTATGTGTTGGGTGGTGGTCACTAGGATGCTGTATATATTGGGTGGTGGTCACTAGGATTCTGTATGTATAGGGAGGTAGTCACTAGGATGCTGTATGTGTTGGGTGGTGGTCACTAGTATGCTGTATGTATAGGGAGGTAGTCACTAGGATGCTGTATGTGTTGGATGGTGGTCACTAGGATTCTGTATGTTTTGGGTGGTGGTCACTGGAGTGGTAGTCACTATAAAGTGGGGTGGTCACTATAAATCTCTTTATTGGAATGTGAATACTTGTCAGTAGGTTCTTTATTCTGTACTAATCCAGTTTACATATTTTTTTTAACCCCACCAATTGTTGATTCCACCCACATGTGACCTCTTGCAGATTGTTTTTTCCAGGGTCACTTTAAGTTCCCAATCTGCCCCTGTTGGAAATTCTGTGCATTTGGGAACGACATATATTGTCCACACACTGGTGGATAACTGGGTCTCTCTCCCCATCACCCTTTGCTGAAGCAAATGTGATCTGATCATTTGTGTTGTGTGAACGATTATCAATGCAAAGTTTTTATGGACCAGTTTGTTACAATAAATTGATCAACATGTTTTTGAGCTCCTGAAAAACGACTTATGCATCAGAAAGTTAAGAACTCCAAAAATACTGGCTCCAACAAAATCTTCAAAAAAAACCTAACAGGCTTCTAAACAAGATGGAATTTTTGGTGTTTGTCTACAGTTATACTCTCTTACTACCCAGGGGAAAGAGGTAAGATGCCTAAATTTATCAGAGACACATGCTGTGGTATGTCTAAACAGCTTGCCGGATATGTGTGATTTTTGGGTTAAAAATAGGTTACCAGTTTGATAAGGACACATCTGTTAAATAAGATATTGGACCGTATTCATACTTAAGAAGCAGCTACTTCTTATGTAAGGTGTATTATGAAATGACCTTCTACGCATGTATACCAGTTAGGTATGTTGATTGCCTCCGTGCGGTCAGTAGTTTAGTAGTGAGTTAGGTACGGTTCTGTCCATACCTAACTCACTCTTAAGTGTGAATATCGTCCATTGTTCCTGTTTTGTTTGATTTTACTGAAAGAAACCCTAAAGCTATTCCCTTGCAAGTGAATTATTTGCTGTTCCCGGCAAATATATTCTTTATGGTTTTGGTTTTTTTTTTAAATACAGTTTCATAATTACAGTGACTTTATTTGTCAAAACTTATTTTTTTTGGAACAAACATTGTGTTCCAACAACCCCCTGTACTCATTACAAAGCCTGTTATTCCCCGAGTTTTTATTTCATACATCTTTATTGGCTAATGGTACATAGAGCCAAAAATAACGAGGGATATATGGGAAAGCAAAGCTTGCACCTGTGTATCTGGATGAAAAAGATAAAGGTATAAAAATGGGAATTACTCAAGCTCTGTTCATTACTTATATTCTTATGTTGCTATGCAGAATAATGGGAGCAAATTAGCGTCCACAATTTTGCAGCGGCCGCTAAGGTTACCATAAAGAGATTCATTCCCAAGATACGTCCCTATTTGTCATTACGAAAACCCACAATGATTGTTATCAGTGGCTGCATATTACCGCAACATATATT
This sequence comes from Limnodynastes dumerilii, assembly GCA_011038615.1. Taxonomy (NCBI): domain Eukaryota; kingdom Metazoa; phylum Chordata; class Amphibia; order Anura; family Limnodynastidae; genus Limnodynastes; species Limnodynastes dumerilii. The sequence goes on from WWET01004053.1 coordinate 46,512, forward strand.
TATTTTCTCATTTTCGTCTCAGTGTGTGGCTGCGACATTTTAATACTACGCATCACAAAATGAGCCAGACTGGCTGATCAGTTACAATACGCTTTTTTTTTTCGCACAGTGGCTATTAGGTCTGATAAAATTGAATCATAATTCTAAATAAACTCCCAGGGCGCTTCATATAGGTTCGGAGTTAAGAACTGCTGGAGGTCTGTTATTGTCAGAAAAAAGATACCGAGCCTGCACCTGGTGTCTATAAAATACAGAAGCTTACTCCAACCGATGATGGTCTGCTGGCAATAAAGCCTTGAATCTTATTCGCAAGTGGCTCTGGTCGCAACAATCCTAATCTAATAGGGTTTTTGTGTTAAAAATGTGTTGTGTTTGCAGATTTCTTGCAGTCGTTAAAGGTGATCATTTATCACGTCAGACTCTAGGGAGCTGGGAACGTGTTCAGAGATTTACTATGCTGCGGGTTTGGAAAAAGTAGAGCTGTTGCCCATAGCAACCAATCAGATTCTAGAGCTCACTTTCCTATTACATAATAGAGAATGGGGTAGATCCAGAACTACGTGTGCCGTACGTTTATTCGCGGAGCGTATTTTCGTGCACGTAAGTTTGCTACACTCCCCTTCGGCACACCCCTTGCACGGACGTATTTTGTCAAGATACGCTGCCCAAACCCTACCTTAACTTTTTAACACGTAATAGCGTACGTCCGCTAACGGACGTATAGACTACGTGAACGTACGCAGCTTAGCACGCCCATACTGTACACTTTAAATGCCACCCCCGCCTACTTTACGTATTTCAGACGTATTTTGGAGGAATGTAAATTTGGCACGCCCACACGTAAGTATTTACGTGACACATACGTGAATGGCCCATACGTTCACAATTACACTACGTGAATGTGCGTATTTTCTATGGTGCGCATGCGCAGTGCGTTCTAAACTGCGAATTTACGTCTCCGCCACGCGTAAATTCACTCCGATGCGTAGTTCTGGATCAGGCCCAATGTCAGCTAGTGACCATCACTGTCATTCACAAACACTGAATTGGTCATAAAGGGCTCTTATAAGACCCCTATATTACCGATAGCTTATGTGTAAAAAACAGTTCATGAGCTCAATTCATTGGAAAAAAAACAAAAAAAACCTTTGTCTCAAGAGTGTCTTCTCTCGGGAAAAGGAGGTAGATCCAGAACTAAGTACGCTAGCCGGTGACGTAAAAACGCTATCTTGTATGTACTGCACATGTGCGCAGCAGATTTTATGCCACGTAACTCTGAACGTACGTACCAGCCACGTATCAACAGCGTAACTACAAACAAAGGGGCGTGACAGCCATACGACACATGTGATTACGCTTCGGAGGCGGGGTGAGGCATTTAAATCGTACATTATGGGCGTAAAGCCTTTCCATACGTCAGTAGTTACACAGTGAAAGGTTAAGGTAGGGTTTGGGAAGCGTAAAAAACATTCAAAGTACGTACGAGCGAGGGGAGTGGCTAGAAAATACACTAGCGTAAATACGCTACGCGATGAAACGTAATGGGGACGTAGGTCTGGTTCTGACCCAAGGTGTCAAGCGGGCGGGACAGTCTCCATGGACCATTGAGAGCTATGCACATATATTATAGTATGTGCCATAACTAGACCCCTAATATACCCCGCACATATATTATGTGCCATAACTAGACCCCTAATATACCCCACATGTATATAGTGTGCCATAACTAGACCCCTAATATACCCCACATGTATATAGTGTGCCATCTCCAGCCCCCTAATATAATATACATGTACTTTATATAGTGTGCCATGTCCAGACCCCTAACCCACATGTATATAGTGTGCCATGTCCAGACCCCTAATATACCCCACATGTATATAGTGTGCCATGTCCAGACCCCTAATATACCCCACATGTATATAGTGTGCCATGTCATGTCC
>WWET01004053.1:48996-63052 GCA_011038615.1 Limnodynastes dumerilii
ATTAGTTAAAGTTTCTAATAAGTACCATTTTCGAAATAGAGACAGCCGAAAATAAGCTTTCGGCCGTCTGTATTTCTAAAATTAAATTTTCGAGGCGCCGAATGGTGGTCTGTAAGCGACTGAGGCTGCATCTTCTCTATTACTCCCCGACCATTCCTCTTCAGCAGACCTCTACATTAATTTATTGTTTAAATACTTCATTCTGCCTTCCTTATATTAACTCCTTGTCGGAAAATGTGCACCCCCTTGTGGTACCAAGCGGTACATGACGTCCGTACAAATAGTATTATACCCAGATGTGACATAAAGTATAGAGGAAGATTTACAAGTAACAGATTTTAGCAGAAGGAAACATATTGAGGCTTTGTATGAGAAATATTTAATCCTTCTGGGAGTTATGCTCCATCCCTGCCAAGAACATGGAATACATTCCTGTGTCCCCTCGAGAGTTATTTGGGGTTACGGAGAGGAGTTATTATGTAACTGATTAAATAGGTTTTTTTGCAAGGAAATCAACACCAACATTTTACACTGTTAGAAGTTTTAACAAAACTTTGAAGCATAACTTTCTGTGTAATAAGAAGGAATTCTTGGAATAAGGATATTGTATTTTCTGAATTCTGTGTTCTTTGTTCATCATGTACTGTGGAATATAATAAGTGACTGCAGGGTATAATAACCAGTAGAAGAGCTTCTAAGAGCCCCAGCTTTAGCTAACTACAAGGAGTGTGCCTATTGGGACAGAGTAAATTGGAATTGTGATTGGGAGAATTGTAGTTATGCTTCTGTATTGTATTGTGGGGCTAACATAGGTTTATTATGTAGTGCTATAGGGCTGGATCCAGACTTAAGTAAGTGCTTGAAATTAGTTACTCCTGGACTAAACCATGTTGATTCCAGGGGAGTCATATTTCACCTGTTGCAAACAGTATTAGAGTTGAGAGGTGATGTTTCCTATTCCAAGTCTAAATAACAGTGTGATAATAACGCTGGTCAGTATCTGTGTGCAGTAAGCAATTCAAAGATATATCCCTGCATGCACAGAATACAATTACCTTGACTCCCCCTGCAATCAACATGGTTTAGCCCAGGAGTAACTCATTTCAAGCACTTACTTAAGTCTGGATCCAGCCCAATATCCCCAAAGATATATCCCTGCATGCACAGAATACAATTACCTTGACTCCCCCTGCAATCAACATGGTTTAGCCCAGGAGTAACTCATTTCAAGCACTTACTTAAGTCTGGATCCAGCCCAATATCCCCAAATTTTCCTCTGTAGAAGCATTGCACTGCTTTTTTATGTAAAAAGTGGCAGAAGGGATGAAATTCCAATTGGATCAGGATTCTGTATGCGTGAGAAGAAGCCACGCTTGCACAAACTTATGTTTCCTGACCTTGCCTTAAAACTTACTCATTTAAAATGGGGGCATTGTGGAAGTCAGGTTCGTATGATGGGGGCTAAGCTTAACTCACTGTACTATTAACGTACCTTCAAAGCCGCCATCAGAATCCCAGGCCCAGGACACATCCGTATAGAGGGAGGGGCACCGCGGGCCTGGTTTAACAGCGGCCCCGGTGCACATTGGCCCCCTAATGAATAGCTTCGTTAGTTAAAGGCACGCAATTATACGCACGTACGTGGCAAGGCAACACCCATTACACCACCCTCACACGGACGGGTTATCGGTGACTTACACCTCCACAGGAAACCCTTATCTCTATGAGTGCATTTAGGTGCGTATAATACTTACGTGCGTATGTAACTAACCGCCTTCTCAAACGGTCATTTAAATGCCTCCCACCACCCACTTTCACGTAACTTTGTCCGTACGGATTACAACCACGCCCCTCCGCACGCATGTCCCCCAAGTGCGATTCACAAGCACGTGCCTAATGGACTTCCGTGTGTAAATTCAACGTAAATAGTATAAATAAAGTTACTATGCATGCGCAGTTACTCTGATCCTAAAAATACGCACGGAACGCCGCACAAAAACGTATCTGTGAATACAGTGCTAGGTAAGCAATGACAGGCCCTATCAGCTCCATCACAATAGTCCCGGCTGTCCCCTTCCCTGATGGAGGCCCTGCATACCCCTCCCCCTCGGTTTAATGTTCTAAGATTTTTTGTTTTTTTGCTCATTTTTATTTTTAATTTTTGTTATATTTGCAATCCATAACGTTTATTTTTAATTTTTGTTATGTTTGCAATCCATAACGATAATGGGATAATTATATTGTCATATTTTATGAGCAGGTGGTGGTAAAATGAGATAATGAAACATTGAATGTTATCAAAGCAAAAGTAAAACCTCATTATTGAAGCTGCTTGGTTAATATGCTTATGGTGGTTATAATTTGTTGTTATAACAAGGTTAGGACCACAGACTTCCCATCTAAACCTCCACAGGGTTGGATGCTGTATCATGCATTTGACCTCGCATAGCAGAGCTGTAATTATTTTTTTTCTATCACTAATGAATGGTACAGCGTTCTGCCAACAAGAAAAAAAGACAAAGGGGCAGACTAACGTACACGTGGGAACGCATCAGAAATACTAGATACCTTGATTACTTACCGCTACCCTGTAAAAAAAAAATCAATACTCTCTTCAAGGTCTGGAGATTTGGAAACATGAAGCTATTCTCAGCGGAGAGAAGCAAAGAAAATAGCCAGATCTGTTTAGACCTTTGATCGTTAATCTACCATGGAAAAATGTAGTGTTTGATACTGAGACGTCTTCACTGGGGTCATGTTAACATAAGGTCACTGTTTTCTGTACCCACCCTTCCCCCACTCCATGGGCATTAAGGTCAGCGGAGATTGTGGAGCAGGTGTAGATTTTGGTGAGGTTGATCGGATCAATTTCTTGATGATCGTTGTGGGGGAAACAGGAGCAGAAGACCAGTAACTGTGATTAATGTTTACTTGTGAATCGACCTTGAAAAGTTGTTACATGCTTTATGTTTTTATTAGTAGTAGTGTTATTGGGACTGATTTAGACCTTCCTCTGTTACCACTGTACACGGAGCCCGGAGCGGCCACCTCCTGAAGGGAGGCCATTCCCCTTGCTCGTACGAAGTAACATTCGAAGGTTCCACCTTTAACGATAAAAAGGTTAAAGCGTGGTGTGCTAGAGGGGGTGTGTCTTGTAGGGGGTGGGTCGCCGCTGAGATCGGCCCTTTTCTTTTGCAAATAGAAGCAATAAATCTACCGAAGAAGGAAGATGCAGTGGCAAATACTGAGTATTAATGTAACCCTAACCCTAATCCTAATCCCTACCCTGATCCTCCCCTTCCATTACCCTAACCACCCCCTTCCATTACCCTAACACTCCCTACCCCTCAGCCTGACCCTAAAACACCCTTCTTTGCAGCCTAACCCTAAGACATCCTTTTCCGCAGCCTAACTCAAAGACTCCCCTCCCCGCAGCCTAACCCTAAGACTCCCCTCCCTGAAGTCTTATCCTAAGACTCCCCTCCCTGCAGCCTAACCCTAACACTCCCTATAGATCCCTAACCCTAAGACCCAGAGACTACTACTACCTATAGGCTTTCATATAATACTCACCGGTCTGTGACGGTGCGACGGGTCTGTGCTGATCGGCATACTTACCCATTCATTAATAAAATTTTCAAATTGGCGCTATTTTCGAAAAAGAGAGTCGAAAATGAGTCTTTATTTTGGAAACAGCATTTTCAAGGCAGCAACTGCATCCTGTCTTTTATAGGAAGTGGGTGTGTCATCCAGGGACCGCTGAGCAGCTGCTAGGGAAAAAAAAAATCTCTCTGTTAACGCTGCAAATCACTTCCTGCTAGCAGGAAGTGCCGGGCGCTACTGAGGCTAATACCCAGTGCCTGCAGTATCGTGAGAACGTGATTTCAGGCACTGGGTAATAGTCTCTCACGTGATTTCAGGCACTGGGTAATAGTCTCTCACTAGCGCCGGTCACTTCCTGCTAGCAGGAGGTGATTTGCGGCGTTAACAGAGAGATTTTTTTTTTTCTCTGGTTATTTTTTTACCGCTGCCTGCTGTTTTAGCGCAGCGGTAAAAAAATAATTGAATAGGCGAATTTTTATCGATCAATTGCCGGCGAAGGCGTCGTATTTTTACCGACGCAAACTTTTTGAAAACTTCGCCGCCAATTGAATCGGGCCCTATGATTCTAAGCAGAAATAGAGATTCAAACCATACAGGAGCAGCTTTAGGATGGGTTATAAGCAAAGCAAAGACAAATTTGGCAAAACAGTACCTTTACATCAGCTGGGTGACTGGATCTGATGTAAGGATTGTGAGCAAAACTGATAGAGGTCAACCAGAATATGGCAAAAAAAAAACCAACAAAACCCACATGAAAAAAAATGCTACTTATTCACAAACAGCAAACAGAGGCTGACTGGTGGCAACTTTTAGCCTGGGGTGTTCATTGCAGCCCGATACAGTCCCAAGGGCCAGAGGGGGGGGGCAGATCAAAGAATCAACACCATAGTCAGCGGAATTTTGGAAAGGAAACAGCTGGCTGCACGGGGCACAAGAATCTTCCTGTAACACTTACAAGTCGTTAACAGAAAGTGAAAGCTGATTATACTAGGATTGTAGGCTCCGAGGGAAGATTAGAAGACAAGTATTGAATTGTGGCACCTGGCATTCGTTTTCATAGGTCATGTCGCTCTATATTAGATGGCAGAGCAGCCACCCGAGATTGATGCTCTCTAATATGACATTACCACCAGATACAAATGATAAATATCATACAAGTTACTTCCAGCAAATCTCAGGTCTTGGAACATTATCAGCTGCTTTAGAAATCTGCATTTGTTTTGCCTGTAGGGGGAAAAAAAGCTTCTCTATAAACATAAAGGAGAATTTTGCAGAGTGAAGTTATTTCAAACAAACTTGTTATTTTTGTTAATTTTTGGACTGAAAACGTTGGTGACACTGCCATTAGTGCAAGGGGGGTGCTACAGGGCCTGGAGGAGAAGACGGCCCATGGCAGCTACCCCACTTCATTTTACGGGACTCTAAACAAGCTGTCACAGCTGGAAGCTTAAGTCAGCGCTCAGCACTCCTTGTGTGATTGCTGAGCAATGTTTATAACTGCATTCCCAGCTGAGAGCACCGCCCCTAACCCACCCATGCAGAGTCAGGCCCGCCCCCTAGCTATCGAGCACTAGCCAGACAACTTCCACTCCTGAGTGTTCCTACTATTGCCCTCTGAAATATTAGGAACCTGCTTTGGGGAGTAACTAGAACTTTGTGGGCTCCATAGCAGAATTTTGAAGAGACCCCCCCAATTCAGGTCTCCGCCCTATATATACACACACAGATTCAGCACTGTGGAATCTCTCTCCGCAGCCCTGCTTTAGTAAATCTAATGGTGTTTGGTCACAAAATTGAATGTGAAAAAAAAAAACCTTAAAAAAATAAAATAAATACATTTCTGCCTTTACAAGGTTAAAGTCTTGCACAAAGTGTAAAATCAGCATAGGATTTTAAAAACAAGCCTTTATTTGTTTCATTTCATAAGGCACATCTATTGATTACGACACACTGCTTATCCACCATAAACCCATGAAATAAACACACGGACACCATTGTGGATTTTAAATAGGGGGCACCAATTTATTGAATGGAATTGTAAATTACTATCAATTTGGATATGAGACACAAGGTGGCGAAAATAGCTGGAGGGGGACAGCAGATGGAATAAATAAATCAGGACAGGCATCCCCTGTCCAAAGCGCCCCCCAGGAAAGTGGGTCAAGTCCGGGTACTAACCCCCTTCAAAGTGCATGGCTTGGCCTCCTGCAAATATTGAGGAGTGTACCTATCCACTTACCAAAAACCCCTTCCCCTGGCGTCACAAAATTAAATGCTGTTCCCCAACCGCTATGCCGATCAATGCCCCGTCTGTGAAGGAAATAACAAGTTAACGAATATCTATACGACTAAATATAAAAAAGGGGAGGGAGGGAAAACAAAAGATGAGAATGCTGACAAAATGGCTGCAAGCCTTATAAACTCCTTTACAAGCCCCACCCCTAGCCCGCCCCTTCTGCAACTGTATTGGCTAAACCACTTAAACCCCAGTAATGGGATTATGCTGAGCAACAGTGTGCGGGCCAGGTGTTTATATTCATTCCTGTAAGGCAGCACTCATTCTCATTTCCATGCCGATAGGTGCATCAGCCCTAAGCCAGACGTCTGTGTTTGTGAATCAGTTGCCCATGGATTCCGTGCGTATATTGGGGTTGTAGGTATGCGCAGTTTAACTGATCATAGAAATAAGCACAGAGATTCTGCACTTACTGAATATAGTCCATCATGGCCAAGAAAACGTATGAGAAACAGGTAACCAGGAAAAATTTGTAAACACTTACGCACCACCACAGAATTCAAAGAGGCAAAGCATTCACATCAGCCCCTGTGCCTAACACATACATACACCCACAGACAAGGGTTCATTTATTTAGCAGCCAATTAACCTCCCAGTATGTTTTTGGCATGTGGAATGAAATTGGAGCACCTAGAGGATACCCACATAGACACAGGGAAATATTATAAACTCCGACTCAGATAAGGCCTAGTCTAGGATTCAAGCTCGTGACCTCAGTCAGCACTGTGACACACAACTGCCACTCATTGAGCCACCATGCTCAAGTTCATAAGTTTGAAAAGTTTTTGCTGTATACATTTTTACAGAAAGCTAATTGCATCACTGTAGATGCTCCTCTTGATGGATAGTTCACACTCCCACTAGAAGGCTGTCTGATTGGTAGCTGTGCAGTACACATGCCCAATAACCTGTTGGGAACAGTTTCTCTAGAGGTGACATTAAAATCTACAGCAGAGGATTGCTATGTCTGAAAGGACAAGCAATGGCAGAAATGACCACAGTACAGGGAACTCAGCAGAACATAATCTACTAGATATCCATTGACAGCACTTAACACAAAGCCTCTGAGAAGCTGATAATGTCTTTGTGAAGGACATTAGAGGCTGTTAAGGAAAATGATATTTGTTCTATTGATAGAACCAGCATCAGTGTCTGAACTCTGTGAACCTGGCTTTGGTCTATATGGTAAGCATAGGCATAGACAGGGGGGAGAATTAGCCACACTTTTGAATGACAATGTCCAGGCATATGGTGCTGGTTTGGGGGGGAAGGGATGGTTGGGCGGCGATGGGGACGATTTGGCCATTTTGCTAAGAGGTGTAATCACTTTCTCCAGTTATTATAATTCTTTTCCATGAAGATAAAACCCTCCGACATGACCCATTCCATTATGTACAGAATACTCCGCTCCCGAGTCACCAACTGTCGCTCACCTAGATATAAAGAATGATGGATGGATTTATTTTCTCTTTATTACAGGTGGTTACCATAGTAACTGACAGTTGGAAGCTCAGGTGCAGAGTATTTGTACCTAATGGAATGGGTCATGTTGGAGGGTCTGGAAGGTAAAATATGAATCCCAGATCAAGTTTTTCTTTTTAGTATTAAAATACAATAAAATACATTTTCTTAGATAGTGTCAATAATGATTTTGTCATTGATATACAAAGTAAGTTGAGTTGAGCGCAACATATGTCAAGGTTAATGAGCAAGGGGGTATTCAGACGTATGCCAAGGTTGACTTCATAAAGGGTAGTTAATTGGGCACAGGACAAGGTAATAGGAGCCAAACAAGCTGTACTGCATTAGAAGTGCCCTGTTATAAAACACAGGTGTAAGTTCTATTCCTTTGAAGCATTGGTGGCCATCCTGAATAAGGACAAGTTTAAGATAAACAGTGACCTCTAGTGAACAAAGGTCTAATTATTAGAGACTTAAAAGTTTTATATTATTATTATTATTATTTCTTTTTATGTGGCTTATAGGGACTTATAGTCAAGGTACAAGGTAAATATATATAAATATTTAGAGTAAGGCAAAATGTCTCCATAGATTCATGGGGGTAGATCCAGAACTACGTTTGCCGTACGTTTACTCGCGTAGCGTATTTTCGTGTGCGTACCTTCTGTACACTCCCCTCGGCACACCCCATTAATGTACGTATTTTGTCAAGATACGCTTTTCAAACCCTACCTTAACTTTTGCCAACGTAACCGCAGTGATACGCACACGTACGTATGGGCAACATGTATTTAAAAATCGCGTGTACGCAATCTACGTTGCAAGAAGTAACGTAGATTACATTCCAAAATTACTGCGCAGTAGCACTTTTCGCAGAACTCTCTCTCGCTCTGAATCCGGCCCAAGAAGTGGAAAAACAGTTGTAGTAGCATACACACCTGTAAATTGGTTTGGTATATTGTTGTTGGATCTCCTGATTTTTAATCCGGATTAAACGGCATATAACCAGGTGACTAGGATTGGATGGTTTGAGCAGTCCTGTGACCTTACATACTTCAGTGTCTGTTCAACAGGGTAGACAGAGGTTGAATTAAACGCAAATTGGATAACTATGTACCCAGCTATAGTCTCATTGTATGTTATCACCCACTAGTGTGGCTTAATTTATTGTGAAAGCTTGTTATTATGACATACTGCATAGTTAATCCACCCGTAGCTAACATTGGTGTCGTCTACAATTCGGGTAATGTACTTAAGCCTATTAACAAAGTCAGCATTTTTTCTTGTATGTAGTGTTTTACTGTCCATTTAATGGACCCTGACAAAAGACAAAACATAAATAAAAACATATAAAAGGCCGCATCCCACTAAATAATCTTTTCTGGATTTTAAATCTTGTCAACGGTAAAGTGCAAGTTGAGCAAACACTGTAAGGAATGTGTTTGAGCATCCTTTAATGTCCCAGTCTATAATTTATTGACAATTATTAATATGTAGATTTGACATTTTTAAGGTTTGGCCCAAGATTTTATGGCATCGAATTTTAGAAAGTGAAGTTAATAAATTCATTAGTATGTGTTTAATGATTGCTTTTAGGGGGGGAATAACCCACCAAGGTTAAGAGAAGTCAGACTGCCGTGAGATAAATAAAAAACAAATTCCCCATTTAAAAGCTTCAGACATCTGTCAAAAATAGACATAAGAGGTCTGTGGTTGACCTGCGTAGACTTAATAACACTTCTAAATCCCAATTATAGAAGTCAATTTATAATTACTGTGGAGGATGATAATGTTATTATAAGGGTGAGTGAGTTTAAATTTTGTGGCTTCACCTTTGATCGTTAATTACAATGTGTCACCAGTTTGAGAGTATATTTTCCATTATTTGCCTGGTGAAGTGCTACATCTCGAACTGAGGCAAAATATGACTGATTACTTTGGGTAACAGGCAATAAAAGAAAATAAAGATTTAAAAAAAACAGCTTTAAAGTCAATATAAGACAAGACAAAATCAATGAAAATAACGTGTACAATAAACCGAGATTCTAGTTTATATAATTCATTACAACTTTTGTGTTTTACTCTCCGAAATCGACTGTCTAGTGGGGACAGTGTGGCATCAAGCCCCACCCTATGGGTTTAGAGTCAAGACGATGACCTTTGCATTGAATTTTGTCATGGGACCGTGAGGGTGGGTTATCACAGCAAATGGGGTCTCCTAGACTTTGCAATAGAATTGGAAAGAATGGTTTATTTACCTCCAATGGAATAATGTACAGGTCACAAATTAGCAGATATAGGCCCGGATTCACACCAGCGGATGTACTGCACATACGTCCTTAGTTTACAGATAATAGCTACTATGCAGACCGCATATACGCAATCTACGTAACGAAACGATACATAGATTACGTAAAATAGTTACTACGCATGCATAGTAGCTATTATCTGTAATTTAAGGACGTATGTGTTATACATCCGCTAGAGGTAGGGTTTGGAAAGTGTAAAACGGAAGAAGTACGTGTGACCGAGGAGAGTGCATAGTAATTACGATAGCGTAAATATGCTACGTGTTGAAAAGTAAAGGGAACGTAGGTCTGGATCCGGTCCATAGAAACATAGAAAGTGACTGCAGATAAGAGCCACATGGCCCATCCAGTCTGCCAAGTTGTTTATTTAAAACTATAATGACCCTAGACCCTATTTTACCCTTAATTTAGCTTGAGATTTAGGATATCCTTATATTTATCCCAAGCATGTTTACACTGTTCTACTGTGTTAGCCTCAACCACTTCAGATGAGAGGCTATTCCACTTATCTATCACCCATTCAGTGACCTCATTTTTCTGCATATTTCCTCTGAAATCTCCCACCCTCCAGTATATATTTATGCCCTTGTGTTCAATTACACCTCTTCCTCTGAAAAATGCCCCCTCCTCTAGCCGGTAACAACCCTTGATATATGTGAAGCTGCTATCTTATCCCCCCTGGCCCTTCCCTGCTCCAAGCTATACATGTTTAGTTCCTCCAGCCTTTCTTGGTATTATATAGAGTTTGTTTAGTGCATTGTCGTTATCTTCCAATAATGGATGGTTGGAGAGCACTTGATGATGATGATGTTGATGGAAAAATGAGGTCACTGAAAGGGTGATAGATAAGTGGAATAGCCTCCCATCTGAGGGGGTAGAGGTAACACAGTAGAACAGTTTAAACATGCTTGGGATAAATATAATGATATCCTAAATCTCAAACTAAACTGAGGGTAAATAGGGTCTAGGGTCAGTATAGTTTAAAATAAACAACTGGGCAGACTGGATGGGCCATGTGGCTCTTATCTGCCGTCACTTTCTATGCTTCTATGGGCCTGACCCAGACCTACGCCCGCGAGTGTAGCGTATGATCGCCGGGCCGTATAAACTTTCACACCCATGACACTCCCATTGATTGTACCGACTTTCGGCGGCTGAACCCTACCCTACTACTTTTTCAAGCGTCCGTGCGAATTTTCATACTGATACGGGGCTTAGCACACCCATACCGTACAATTTAAATGGCTATCCCCGCATCTGTGTAGTAACTCGAGCGTCCGGACTATCGTCGTACAAAACGCACGCCCCTTTGGCGAAAAATACGCTCAAAATACGCTCGCTGTACGCTCATGTCCTTTAGACGACCGGTAGTTGTCATACTGCACATGCGCAGTGCGTTTTTAGCCCGGTTTTACGCTCCTGAACGGCGTACGCTCGCTTGCTGGCGTAGGTCTGGATCAGGCCCTATGTCTCAGATGTGAAAAGCCATCTGGTCAAATTCAGGGTTTGCATGTAGATTATTTTGTATTAGACAGATTAATTGCCATATTCCTGTAGCTCAGCAGACGATAAAATGCAAAGTTATAGAAATACACAAATAGAAGGTATAGATTGAGCGCAAAAACACATGCTGCTTGTATACCAATCAAAGAAGTGTCAATTCAGTGAATTACCATGTACACATACAAATCAGTGATACTAGCGCTAAGTACAGGAAAATAGAGTAGGAATGATATTAAAGTACAATAAAAATCCTGAACCGACTTAGTCCAATAAACGAAAGAAGAGGTGTCCAAAGATCTTCCAAAACCAACGCATTTCGACTATTATATGGCCTTTCTCAAGGCCTCCTTTTGGATATTTTGGCTAAGTCCTGTTCTATCTTTTCGGGATGTTAGTACTGTGAACTTTTTGGAACTTAGGAATCCACAACTAACTGTGACCACTGTCCCATTAATGAACTTTTCATTTTACATTGATATCAGTCCTACTGTATTTTCCTGTACCTAACGCTAGTATCACTGATTTGTATGTGTACAGATAACATGTAAAATGTCTTTATACATCCAATGTGTGTGCTCTTGTTGATCAACAAGCTGGTAAAACTGAATGATAAAAGAAAATGTCTTTCTAAGAGAAAAATTTACTTTCTCCTCTGTATTACTGATAACAGAACTTCAGAAGATGTTTCTCTAACCATAAAACTTAATAGCGTTGGACCAGAACCAGACTTAAGACACAAATCCATATTTTAGCCTCCCCAACGGAGGTTAATGTACAGAATTCCCAAACTTAGTCAAGGCCTTACTGTATGATTTAAACACGAAAGCCCACCCACCACTTGTGTCTTGCACGTATGTTGTGTGGGCCGCCCCATGCGTAGACGCGGCATTCAGTGACTGCACTTTGATGCGGAACTACTGGTACTGCGCTTGCGCAATACAAGGTGACCGGCGACTTAAGGTGCATACACACTATACAATTATCTGGCAGATTATCTGAAAGAAAATCTGGTGATGGATGAGAGCAAATGGTATTGTCAGTTGCTCTTATCCATTACCACATTTTGTTTCCGATAATCTGCCAGATAATTGTATAGTGTGTATGCACCTTTACACACCTACCATAGGTCAGTCGCCGTCTTTATTAAGTTTGTATCCGGAGCATTTTCTCACACATCCAACTTCAGTGATGATCTAAATGACTTGCGCATGCTACACGCAGCGGCGGCGTGTAACTATGTCTTGCCTCTCCTCGCCTCCGGCTGCGTGTTCCCACGGAGACGCGTCCTGGCTGTCTCCTAGTTACCAGGACGTGTCTCCACGATGCATGCAACGGAAGCCTCTGGCCACACATTGGCTGTGCCTCCTATTTAATTCCTCTTCCGGCGTCTGTTTGGCGCCAGTTATAGCGTCCACGCTGCTATTCTGTTTGTTGCTGTCCACTGCTCTCCTGTCTGTACTCTGTTTCTGGCCCTCATTCCTGTCTGCCATCCTGCCAGTTTCACCTGTGTGAGGGGACTGTGTTGTGTACCTGCTCTGTTTGCTATACTTACCTCTCAGTGCTCCTCCAGGCTTGTACTGGTAACTGTGGTTAAGTGCCTGTTTGCTATACTTACCTCTCTGTGCTCTGTCAGTCTATTCGGGCATTTGTGTTGTATAACTGAGGGTCTGTACTTACCTCCGTGCCATTTCTATTCAGTACCATCCCATACTGAGAGTGACTAACCTGCTTAGTATTATTCCTATACCCTAATCTGTCTCTTCAGTCCAATACTGGTTTTCCTGTACCCGTCCTGTACGGTCCCATTCCCGGACTCTGCATTGGTGCTGGTTACCGCCTAACGGGGGCCGCGACCTGCTGGGACCTGCAGCCCAGACTATCCCTACCATCAGGGGCTCTAGCAAAGATCAGGCCCCAGTTAGACACCGTGCCCCGGGAAGCGGGACACCAATACCATAACAGCGCAAATCATACTTCCACCAATGATGGACTCTTGATGGTCTTCCATCCATAAGATGATAATAAATAGCTCCCTCTTCTCCCTTTGCATATTTCTATTTACCAAAATGGTGCACCAATGTTGCGTGGAATATTTTTGTGATTTCTCATTAGCGTTAATGTTTAATCAACGTTTATTGTGGCCTTCAGCATGTCTGGACCACAGAGTGTGGAAAAGCAATAAAATAGATGGAGACGTAATGATGTATCTCATTAAGGGTCATGTTTAGCAATCGAAGCTTCACTGGTTGCAAACCTATGTAGTGGATTTGCTAGTCCTGCTCTGTAATTATGTTATTAAGGCTTATTAAACATTTATAAAATGACATTGCTTTATGATATAGCTCCTGTATTCCCATCATTATCAGTAGCCAGGCTGCATAACAAGTGTGTTGAAGCTTTACGATCAAGTTTCCAAGGAACATTCAGTTTAAGCTGCCACATTTGTTGCATGGGGGAATTCTCAAGACAAGAGGTGTGAAAAGTCTTTAAGCTGTTAATATCTTGATTATACTGAAGAAACCAAAACAGGGCATGATTTATCAGTCAGCAGCAAATCAGATCAAATGCACATGCTGGACAGAGGGCAAAGATACTCTTCCCAAACGGGTATACAATCTTAAAGGAGTGCTGAAATATATTTTACTTTCCAAGAGGGTTTCCGCTGAGAACGGCCCTATTCCGAAAGGGTCGAGTCTCTCTGGCTGGGAAATCGATTGCTTCTGCCTCGAAGAATCAAAGCAATCGATCCCCAGAGCACTGAACACAACGTTTTGATTGGTAAGTATGAAAACTAACTCCAATCCTTTCCATAATCCTTACCCTAACACTCCCCTTCCATTACTCTAACCCTAACCCTCCCTTCCCTGCAGCCTGAGCCTAACCC
>WWET01004053.1:85588-97440 GCA_011038615.1 Limnodynastes dumerilii
GCACATTCGCGTAGCGTATTTTCTAACGTAATGCGAATTCACGTATTGCGAACGTAAGTAATTACGTGTGGGCGTGCCAAAATTACGTTAGCGAAGAATACGTGCGAATTACGTGAAGTAGGCGGGGGGGGGGATTTAAAGTGTACAGTATGGGCGTGCTAAGCTGCGTACGTTCGCGTAGTCTGTACGCCCGCTAGCGAACGTATTGTGTTACGTCTGGAAAAGTTAAGGTAGGGGTTGGGTAGCGTATTTTCACAAAATACGTCCGTGCAGGGGGTGTGTTAAGGGTAGCGTAGCGAATTTACGTACGCGAAAATTCGCTACGCGAACAAACGTACTGCAAACGTTGTTCAGGATCTACCCCATTATCACTAAATATAAGAAAACACATAAAAAGAAGTTAAAAATAATGTGTAAATATTTTGCCATATAAAGCACCCGTAGATGTCTCGGCTTAGACAGCCCTCTTGCCATTTTTATTTTGGAAAGGCATAAATTGGCGTCAGTATTTCTGCCGTCACAGATAGAAATAAATCACTAATGACCGCGCTGCCGTTTGTCCAGCTTGCAGGAATTGATGTATCGGTGACAGACGTCCCGCCTTTGTCTTCTGACAATACTATCTCATGTTTACATGCATGAGCTTCAAAAGACGTTCAGGCACATGGCCTGCCTCTGGTAGTGTGGAGAAACACCTCTCGGGACACTTCCCCTGAGTGGATGACTTTAATTGGCCTCGGATTCCTGTTCTTCCTCTGACTAAACAAAATGAGCTTTTATAGTTGCCATCATTTCAGACAGATCTCTGGGTGCTCCGGTGGCTTTGATCACAGTCCAGAGACTGGAGAATTTCTCTGCTCCGAGGATTTTTTAGATTCATTTCAATGATGTCAATTTACACTGTGCTGGTGTCATATTTTTGCAGCGCTGGTATATGGCGTTTTTATCTGCAGGTATATTGTTATTTTCTTGCCTTAACCCTGCAGAGTTGTGAAACTGTAACGATTTCTTGCATTTTTTTTTAGCATTGGGTATGTATGCCTGGGTGGGTGTTAGTCATGCCATGCAACTTATATGCACTGTAGGCAGTAGCATAACTAGGGGACGTTCCCTGGATGCCGATGGGTTTGGAGGCACCATTGATGCCATCAGAGCACATACCTGACAGAGCCCACCGGTGCACATCTGTGAAAATGACAGAGGGGACTTAACTTCCTCTCTTCTGTCAGAAAAGAAAATAATAAAACCCTGCTTACCCGACTCAACTCAGTGTTCAGCCGGACAGTGGCGGCCTACTGGACACACTGCGAGAGTTCTGTAGTTTACCCTCACACTGTGTTATGTGACAGGTGCTGTCTGGCTGAATACTAAGGGGTTGCATTGGGAGGGGGGTGCGCATAGTTGCAAAAAAAAATACACCTTTGCAACAATTCCGTTGCCGGGGCCCCCCTCTCATCCGAGCAGTGTAGCAGCCACACGCCTTGCACCCCCTGTAGTTACGCCCCTGAGCAGGAGTCTCTATCCTACAGGTTTACCACATCTTGTGCCCAATGGACCATAGTTTGTGGTGTTGGATACTTCATTATTGGGTCCATATGGAAGCAGTGGGAGTCCCCACTATGAAACTGCTTTTATACAAATAGAAACATCTGAAAGCTAATTTCTGTGGGGAAGGGAGTCTTGGGGTCAGGCTGCGGGGAGAGGAGTCTTAGGGTCAGGCTTCGGGGAAGGGAGTCTTGGGGTCAGGCTACAGGGAGGGGAGTCTTAGGGTCAGGCTGCGGTGAGGAAAGTCCTTAGGGTTAGGCTGAAGGGAGGGGAGTCTTAGGGTCAGGCTGCGGGGAGGGGAGTCTTAGGGTAAGGCTGCGGGGAGGGGAGTCTTAGGGTAAGGCTGCGGGGAGGGGAGTCTTAGGGTAAGGCTGTGGGGAGGGGAGTCTTGGGGTTAGGCTGCGGGGAGGGGAGTCTAGGGTCCCCAGTATGTGTGGGGTAGTAAATAGTAACATAGGCATGGTGCCTGGGGTTTCTCTGCATCTACTGGTGATGTTTTATTGTAGGAATAACCAAAGCTGGTGGTGGTAGATATAGGAGAAAGGTGAACTAGTCTTTACAGCCGTCCTTCACTGTTTATATTCCTTCAGCCTCCATCTTCTTCTGGGCTGGATCCTCGGGAGAGCATACATTTGTTCTACATATTATCTCCATAGGGAAATGGGCCGTTAACTGGTCATTGCTTGGGCCCACTGGGAATTTTACCATCTTATGATTAATGAAACTGCTACGCTATCAGATGCATTGCCCTACTTACGTTCCATCTGGAGGCCTGGGTTTCTTCTAGGGTCAAGCACTTCAATGGTAATGCTGCTGCTTGTAATATATGCAGACTAATTGTTGTTTGTACTATA
Source organism: Limnodynastes dumerilii (assembly GCA_011038615.1). NCBI lineage: Eukaryota > Metazoa > Chordata > Amphibia > Anura > Limnodynastidae > Limnodynastes > Limnodynastes dumerilii. Next base: position 87,988 of record WWET01004053.1, read on the forward strand.
AGTTTTTCTACCCGGTATGAATTTCTCTAGCATTGTACTCTCCCGTCTATTCCTCCCTGTCCCACTGATTCTTTATTTCCAAAAGCTCATTAAATGAGATGTCAAAAATAAGACAGAACCCCTCAAAAAAGTCTAGTGCTAAAAGATGGTTTTGAAGTATATGGGCCGTATTCAGAGAACCGTTTTTTTATGTACGCAATTGTACGCACGGCCAGAGCAAGGAAACACCCACCAACAACCTTGACACTCCCCTCTCCCGGACGTGCTGTCGGAGACTTACGAGCCCCTCGACCACTCTTTTAGAGTGTACTTATGAGCATATATCTGCTCCGTCCGTGTGATTCTTGAGATTTGCAAGTACGTATTTCTACGCCGCCCATCCGCACGTATGTACCCATGTGCGATTCACATGCCCGTGCCTAAAGCACCTATATATATATTCAACGTCAACTGTGTAAATAAAATTACTTTGCATGCACATCCGAACCTAAAAATATGCACGTGAAAACTCTGAATCAGCCCCTATATTCTTAACATTTGTCCATATTTCTGGTGCTCTGTGTTTGTGCAGCCTGATTCACAGATGAGCTTATGTCTGATAAATTGTATTAAAGCTGAATAAGTGATTGTATACAGCAAGAATAATAGATTTACTCTAAAATGAAAGTAAATCTAAAAATCTTGGCAATCAGTAAATGAGTATCACATAACGACCATTGCAAACACATAGCTTTCAGTCCGAAAAGCCTTCAAATACAATTTGAAGTGTTCACTAAACTTGTGCAATTCTAGGGGCAACTAATGCATTCCCATAGGTCTTACCTTGGGTGCATGACATAATGGACCTGATTCACACATAAGCGGATACGGATCTCCAGACGTATGGAATGGGGTTTTTTTTGTGTGTGGTTAAGTAGGTTGGTAAGGGTTAACAGGGAGCTAGGGGGTGGGGTTTAGAGGGGGGCATATTAGATCTTGTAGGCCAGTGTTCAGCCTCTTTCAGAAAATCTCTTCCCTCCTTTAGTTGTTTCTCTGTTCTAACATGTGTTTATTTTACAGTTGGGGCATAGGTTGGCGGTAGTGGTGGAGCTGTCAGCAATATCTGGTGCTAGGCCCAGGGCGTAAGGTATGGTACAGGGAAGATGCACCCCTTCGAGCTGAACCAGGATGCTACGCCAGCTGACTGGTTTCCGGTTGCATCCCCGCTCCCCCCCCCCTTCCCGGGGTATGCTTTTATGACAGGGGTTGCGCTCTAACATTGACCATTACCTCCGGAGCACTGGGGGTTCCTGTCCTCCGGTGTCATGAGCTTCATTGCAAGCTGACTCCCTACCGGCTATCATTGCCACCCTTTTTATTACGTCCAAAATAATAGCCTGCCAATTATTCAATTAATAAATCTATGCCCCCTTTTAAAAGCCATATTGCGGTCCGTATCATTATTTGTTGTGTGCATGATGTGTGTGCCATAGTCAGCCATTGGTAGTTTAAATACAGTAATGTGTCAGTAGTGTAACAAGCCCATTAAACAGGCAGAATTCGGCACAGTTGCATCTAGATTTTCTTCTATATTGTCGTGTTTTTGTCGGGTTACTTTTTTCTGTTTCAGTGCTGTTCCTTTCTTGTTGTTTGTTTATTTTTTGCTTGCTGTTTTGATAGCCGCTTAATTGTTGATAAGAAACGGTACCTGAGACTGAACCTCTCTTGTTTTATCTTCAATGTATCTGGTGTAACAGGTATCTGTGGCTGGTAAGCCAGGGCCAGGTAGTCACACTAGATTAAAGAGACAGTTGCGGAAATTTGTGAGCAAATATGTATTCCCAAAGCTCCTATTTAATGGCAAAGCATTTATTTACAGGATTTAAGAGCTTTTGATGCTGTGCAGACTCATTCGACAACAGTCCCAATGGACCTGGGTTGCTTAGAAATGAATAAAATGTTGTTATTTTCCCTCCAATTCCTTATGTCATTACCTGACATTATAAACATTTATATTTACAGAGACTACAAGGAAATCTGTGATCAAGGTTATACAATGACTATACGGAAACAAGCATGAAATACTAGGGTACAAGCAATCTCCATGACTAAGTCTTCAGATTCAGTAGCACCGTTTCTTTGTTATCTATTTTATGTAGAGTTGTAGAGGAGGTTTCCATACTATGTTGTCGGAGTGTATATAATCAGCATGCAACTGGTATGAAATTTGTGATCCCTCAAACTTATTCCTATCCCCTTCTTGGGTGTTGGTCCCCGGAAAGAATGACCCTATTTCATTAGGGCCGTTTCCTCCCAGCCAGTTCGAAACTGAGGCATAGCAATCGATCCACGGTGCTCCGAAAGGTAAGCCTGAAAACTACCTCAACCCTTCCCCTAATTCTAACCCTAACCCTCCCCTTCCATTACCCTAACCTTTGCTTCCCTGCAGCCTGACCCAAACCCTCCCTTCCCCGCAGCCTGATCCTAACCCACCATCTCCCACAGCCTGACCCTAATTCTCCCTTCCCCGCAGCCTGACCCTAACCCTCCCTCTCCCGCAGCCTGACCCTAACCCTGGAGAGGTTACTCACCTTTCCCGTGGTGTTTCAAAAAAGGAATGGGTGAGTATGTCGATTGGCATTGTTACTGCTGCTGTCGCCACTTGCGAACGGCCAGCTGATCCCTTACCCTGCGACGCGTCCCGCACCTCTGCTATTGCCGTCTCCCCACGTGGGACTTCCCCGTCCGACGGCAGTCCTAGCAACGGCGTCCCAGCAACCAGCTACACGCGGGCGCCGCTGCTACATCAGGCGCGCGTCCCACGTGTTAACCCCGCGCCTCCTGCTTTCAAAGTTAATCCTCATCTAGGGGGCTGGGCAGCTACTGGCCAATCAGGTTCCATCTCCTCCTATATCAGGTCCACTCTGTCATACTGTCAGCGCCGGTTATAGCGTCTGTTTATCAGCCTGTGACCTGCTATTTTGTTCTCTCCTGTGCCTCTGCCTTGTGCCCTGTGCCAGTGACTTCTGAGTGTCCCATCGTTTACCTTGCATTTTCCAGTCCCGTTGTTCCTGCCGTCTCCTCCTTGCTCTCTCTCCCACCTTAGTGTCTCAGCCTCCCCTGGTCTCCTTATTTACCCAGTGTGCATGTGTTTGTTCCCTCTGGGGAGTCCCCACTTCTTGTGTGTCAGGAAGAGTGTTTGCCCCTATTTGTGGAGTTAGTCCTGTTTGTCCGGTTAGTCTCACCTCAGTCTGTTTTGGTCACGTTCTTTGTTCCGTGTAGTCAGTCGCCGATCAGTACCTTCTGGTCCGCCTTCTCCCCCTGTTCCTGCTCTTATCTTCACTTACCTATTATACTCTCTTCTTGCATTTCTCTTCCCTCCCGGGTATTCTCTATAGGGCGTATCCTGACGGATTCCTATCAGCTCCAGTCTATCCCCACCTTCAGGGGCTCTAGCGAACACTCGGTCCGACTTCAGGCTCTACGAACTGGTGAGTTGCCCGGCTTTTCCTCTCTTACTCACGGGTCACCCCGGTCCTCCGTCGAGGTAAACCCGGGGTACCCTAACAGTTACCACCACCCAATACATACAGCATCCTAGTAACCACCACCCAAAACATAAAGCATCCAAGTAACCACCACCCAAAACATACTGCATCCTAGTAACCACCACCCAATACATACAGTAGTGTAGTGACCACCACCCAAAATATACAGCAACCTAGTGACCACCACCTGAAACACAGAGCATCCTAGTGACCACCGCCTGAAATATACAACATTTTTATGGTCTCTCTTCTATACAGACATCATTTTAGCAACCACCACCCATGACAGTCAACATTCTAGTCTTCTTCAAATAAAATAGGAGCTGCTTAGTGGCCTCCAGAGGCCAGTGGCCTACTGGGAAAATTCTCTGTAAGTCCTATGGCGAATCCGCCCCTGGACAGAGATGAGACTGGAGAAGGCCTTGAGGATAGAGGGTCCTTCTAACAATGGCTTTGCAATCTAAAAAAAAAATGTGTTTTTTTTTTTCAATTATATTTAACCATACCAAAAGAAATAAATACTTTAAAAATAGCAATAGTTGTAAAAAAATGTTTTTAAAAAGCAAAACCTACCTGTCCAGGAGACACATCCAACTTTGAAGATGTCGAGAAGCGGAGGGTTAATTTATTTAACAGGAGCAAAATTAAACTCACTGTGTGTGGTTAGTCCTGGTGTCTTAGGGGGTGGAGCTGAGGGTCTGCAGTGTTTTTTAAGCTGGTGAGTCTGTGGAATCTGATCCTCCTCTTCTGGATTTGCCCACCCTCCTTTTGCCTCTTTATTTCCTATGCTATATTTAATAATTATTGGCAGCTTTATTGCTTGTGGGCGGAAAGCAGGTTTGTTATACTCATTGGGCCTGATCCAGACCTACGCTCGTGTGCGTTTTTACGGCAATCGTAAGCGTAAAAACGGCCATTTGTACTTACTGCGCATGCACGGGGTAGATGTTACACTCATGTTACGCTCTGTGAATTTGAGCGTATGGGCCTTGATCGTAACAGCTTCGTATTTACGCTGGAGTGGGCGTGTCTGCCATACGAAACCCGTAAATTACGTAATTGAGGGTGGGGTGAGGCATTTAAATCATACAGTATGGGCGTGCTAAGTGTCGTAACTACGCAATGAGCTTACGGAAGCACAAGGTTACGATCAGGAAGACGCCAAAACTAAGTACGACCAAGGGGGGTGCCGAGGGGAGTGCATCGTAGTTACGCTGGCGTAAATACGCTACGAACATGTGCGTTTCATGAGCGTAGGTCTGGATCAGGTCCATTGTTTTGATTATGGCGCAATTGGTGGTGTGATAAGAAGTTACAGGAGGTAACTGCCTTTGAGGTGACCACTTGAGGTGGTAATGCCTGAGGTTGTAGGCACGTCTGTATGGGCGGTCTCGCGTAGCACTTGAATGAGGTGTTGTGCCGAAGGCTGGAGGAGTGCCACCTGGTGGTGGTTTGCCACATTTTATGTTGCGCTGGTAAAAGACCATTATGCCAACATGTGAATGTGATATACATTGTTTTAGTGTTTTACCTGCTTTCTTTGGTCCCCATCAAATTTAGTTCAGATCCATTTGGAACATAAATTAATAAACAAATTCAAATTATTTGGTTAATCAATAACATTTTAATCGTTCCCACAGTTATGTGTCTGAGTTATCTTTAGCGTTATATAAGTTTACAAGATGGCGACTGGCGCCATGGGTCACACACATCACACATGGGACATTTAAGAGTCCCGATATGAAGACGCTGTGCATGCGCAGTGTTTTTCATACCGGGACCTGAAATTTTTAAAGTCCTGCAATGAGGTCTGTACGCATACACAGGACTTCATTCATACGAACTATGAATGAAATGTCATGCGATGGTCTCGGAGATCATCGCAGGACCTTGCAGGAGGGGTGAGTATTAGTAAATTTAATGAACCGTGCTGCCAGGCTCGCTGCGAGGAGAAACCAGTCTGGATCAGCATCGTTCATTAAAAACATGTTACGGTAAGTAAGTAGACCCCATTGCTACTGTTTACGCAAAAGACTATGTACCCCCCCTCCCTCCGTGCTGGAGCGTTTTTCATTGCTTCCCATCATGCCGTTCTGCTACTCTCCTCTGACATCGGGCATTGAGTTGCGTTGATCGCAAAAATTAGGAGCTCCCAAAAATCAAATGAAAAGATCTGTTTCAGCTGATTCTGCAGCATTGTTGGACAATACACACTGGGAAGATATCTGCCGAAACTTTTGTTTGATCGTGTACGATTGTCGGCGGAAAAAGCTATTATACTGTTTTAACAATATGACACCCGTAATTACGCTTCAGAAGCGGGGTGAGGCATTTAAATCATACAGTATGGGCGTGCTTAGGCACGTAAGTACATGCTGCCGTTACGGCCGACAGGAGTTATGCTTTGAAAAGTTAAGGTAGAGTAAAACGGCCAAGTACGTACGAGCGAAGAGAGTGTCTAGGGGAGTGCGTAGTAATTACGATAGCATAAATACGCTACGTGTTGAAACGTAAAGGAAACGTAAGTCTGGATCTACCCCAATGTGAGTATTTTTACCACATACAATATTCCAGGATGACAATGACATCCAACTGTTTACTTCACGTAAAACTTGATGCTAACATGGGAGGTTTGGGGTCTCTTAACTCAGTGCCATGTTGGCCTGAACCATTAGGCAATGAACATCTTTTCTTCTATAGACTGCCTCGAATAATTTCATGGGCTAGAATGATAACTAGCCTCCAATGTCATGCATATCATCCATTGTTGTAGGTCTTCCCAGTTACCAGAACCAAACCAAAAACCCATCTCTAACAGGCCTGACCAACCTGTGGCTCTCCAGGTTTACTAAGCTGCGGGTTTGGAAAAGTGGAGATGTTGACCATAGCAACCAATCACTTTCCTACTACATACTAGAGAATGTCAGCTAGAATCTGTTTGGTTGCTATGGGCAACATTCCAAACCCGCAGCTTAGTAAATCTGGCCCCAGGTGTTCTGAAACTACGGTGAGTTGCCCGGCTTTTCCTCTCTTACTCACGGGTCACCCCGGTCCTCCGTCGAGGTGAACCCGGGGTACCCTAACAGGCATACGCACCCATTCTCAAAAAGAATTTCTAAAATGGAGGGGTATTCGAAATAGGGACATTCAAAAAGGAACTAGAACCTATTTCGGAAATCTCTCATTCTATGCGGGGAATGCAACCGCCCCTTCACATGCATGGATAATATTGGGTTCACTACTGTTATTATTATTATTATTACCTTTTATTTATAAGGCATCACACAGTATCCGCAGCACCGTACAGAGGCAATAACAATACTGTTAAGCTGGATACACACTGGCTAGTTTCAGATACCATCCGACATTGGGGTCTATTTACAGTTTGGAAGTGAAAACTGGCACTATCACATAAAAATGAAGTTTTTAATATATACAAAGCATGGAACTTCTGTTTCCATGGTGATGCATGTAAATAACGCATCACCCTGTATATATACAAAGCCTCGGAGCGGAGTTTTACACTCCGCTCCAGGCGTAAAACTAAGACCATCTCAGGCTGGCGTTAGGGTTATATATTCCAGCGATGTTTCCATCCATATACCCCTCTTTTTCCTCCCCCCAGTAGCTGTTATTAGGGGGAGAAAAATGGGGGCCTGTATGGGGAGACCATTAGAATAAACCTATATGTATACATGTAAAAAAAAAATTTGGTTTTTTTATCAATTATATTTAACCATACCAAAAGAAATAAATACTTTAAAAATAGCAATAGTTGTAGCTAACATGGGAGGTTTGGGGTCTCTTAACTCAGTGCCATGTTGGCCTGAACCATTAGGCAATGAACATCTTTTCTTCTATAGACTGCCTCGAATAATTTCATGGGCTAGAATGATAACTAGCCTCCAATGTCATGCATATCATCCATTGTTGTAGGTCTTCCCAGTTACCAGAACCAAACCAAAAACCCATCTCTAACAGGCCTGACCAACCTGTGGCTCTCCAGGTTTACTAAGCTGCGGGTTTGGAAAAGTGGAGATGTTGACCATAGCAACCAATCACTTTCCTACTACATACTAGAGAATGTCAGCTAGAATCTGTTTGGTTGCTATGGGCAACATTCCAAACCCGCAGCTTAGTAAATCTGGCCCCAGGTGTTCTGAAACTACAACTCCCAGCATGCTCTGTCAGGTATCAGCTATCCCTATGCAGTTAAAGCATGCTGGGACTTGTAGTTCTGATCTAAAAGATTCCAGAATTATGAATGACATTGTATATTCATTCACCATCAACCTCTAAATGTCATATGTGTGAGAATTACTCAGCTTCCATCCGCCACGTTGCAGACATAAGTAGACAAAAATAAACAGGCCATTCTGTCTGCAAATGGTGGCCCAGTGACCTGTTAAGTGGCTTTATGTTGGCGACTCCATTTATTATGCATTACCAGTGTCTATTAAATATATTTACACAAATGTATAGAAGTCTCACAGTGTGACGGTACCAGTGTCCTGGTGTCCTTATTATGATGAATGCTCTCTTAAATAAAATAATGGATATCCGTGGGGCTTCGAGGTGTCACCTGTCTAGTTGCCTTTTTAATGACATGATTCAGAATTTCTTTGCAGCAGGCGTCTGAGTGTCTATATTTTTTTTTTTTCTGCATTCACGGAAACAAATATCTTTGGTGTGAATAAAATGACAGGGCAGCATGCAATCTCTTGGATGGACAGGTAAATTTGCTTTCTGACTAAATTAAGTGCTGGCGGATCCTGTGCAAGAGAAAGTTAATTGCTAAATAATGCTCCTTCAGAGGGCTTGTCATAAATTATACGCCGGGGCTATTCATGACTTAACAAATGGAAAATAGGAGGAAGGAAATGAATAACAGTCTCCGATTGCTAAGAATGTTGTACTAAGGGTCAGTGAACTTCTCAAAGAAATAAAATTCGAATTGGAAACGCAGACATCCCATTTATTACAGAAAATTAGAAACCGTCTCACACGCTAACACTTATAGCATAATATCAAGAGAGAGAGGGGGAAAAAAAATCAATATATTGATTGTGTAGAATGTCAGTGTGGCTCATCTGTAGCATAGAACTGTATGCAATGTTACTTATCATTTAACATTCAACTTTAAATCAGACTTTTGAGAAAAGGCTCCGCCCGAAACGCGTCTAGTTGGATCCGGTGATTGCCTCCACTGACGCGCTCCCTCCAGCCAAGCTGTTCATATCCGGGAATCTGTGTTTGGAACTTTTTATTTAGGTATGGCAGTGCTCCTGTTTAGGTGCACCTTATATTGTAATCTTTATACATTGTATTTATTGAGTTATGTTTTGAGCAAAGTTGTTTTACATTTAATCCTTCTCAGTTATTTTTGGAGTTGGTAGTGTGTGATCTTCTTTTTTATTATATCTCAGATGACGGGGGCTTGAGAACAAGGGACTTTCTTTGGATTGGAACTGACTGATAACCTACTACCTGTATGTGATTGCAGTCTCCAGTCCAATGGCCCACTCTGCGAAATAGAGACAGCTGAAAGTTACTTTTGGCTGTGTATATTTTGAATAGAGAGCCATTTTAGAATTTTTTTTTTTACGATTGGCAAACTCGCCTATAAATTATCGCAGACCCGCTGGATGACAGCTACAGAGAGGTGTGTAACCTCTCCGGGGCATTTTAGTATTAGGGGGGTTAGGGTTAGGAGCTTAGGAAGGAAGGGTTAGGACCATAGAAGAAGAGGGTTAGGGTCAGGTTGCGGAGAGGGAGGGTCTTAGGGTTAGGCTATAGAGAAGGGAGGGTTAGGGTCAGGCTGCGGGGAAGGGAGAGTTAGGGTCAGGTTGCAGGTAAGAGAGGGTTAGGGTCAGGCTGTGGGGAGGGGGGGCTTAGGGTTAAGCTATAGAGAAGGGAGGAATAGGGG
>WWET01004053.1:112259-124217 GCA_011038615.1 Limnodynastes dumerilii
ACATTAGAGACAAAGAAGAGCAACTAAAATGGTCCATGGCCTGTGTCACATAACACACCAAGAAAGGCTAGAGGAACTAAACATGTATAGCTTGGAGCAGAGAAGGGAGAGGGGGGGATATGATAGCAGCTTTCAAATATATCAAGGGGCTAGAGGAGGGGGCATTTTTGAAAGAGGAAGAGGTGTAAAAGAACATGAGGGCATGAATATAAACTGGAGGGTGGTAGATTCAGAGGAAATGTGCAAAATAGAACAGTGTAAACATGCTTGGGATAAATATAAGTATATCCTAAATCTCACACTAAATTGATGGTAAATAGCGCCTATGGTCAATATAGTTTTAAATAAACACCATGTGGCTCTACTAGCTTACTAGTGTTGCTAGGGACAGGGAGGGACTTGATGACGCAAATTGCGTCATCAGGAACCACCCCCATCCCTATGAAACCCCGAAAGGTGTAATTGATAGTCGTGGGCAGGGCTTAATGACACGATTTGCATAAATTGCACCTTTAAGTCCTGCCCCCTACATGGATCTATGACTTCCCTCTGGGATCTCCCGGAGGGAAGCCTTTAAAAGTCGGCAACCCTGGTATATCATTAGGTGTGTACTGACATCTATATTATACAGAAAGAGCACTAAATGAAGGTATAGGACAAAAAGTTGGATTAGTTTGTGGACCTGATCCCATGGGAGATAAAACAGTCTTTAAAGAAAAAAAGCCTTTGTAAGCCATCAAAAGTAAATCAACTCATCATTTCTCTGCACACAAAAGCAGCAAGGGCCAGAAAAGGTAAGCATTTACATGCTGCCAGGATTAGCATGGTAGCATGTAACAGCAATACAGGGATTTACAGTGATGGCCAGCAATGAAGGCCTAACTTTATTTATTTATTTGGGGATGGTGGGTTTACTTAGTAGTTACAGTAAGACACAACAGTTAGGCATATAAATGACTGCCTTGGGCCACGGCCTCAAGTCCTGCCCCCCTGCCTGGCAACACTAGCTTACTAGTGTTGCTAGGGACAGGGAGGGACTTGATGACGCGAATTGCGTCATCAGGACCCACCCCCATCCCTATGAAATAGGGCAGGGCTTAATGACATGATTTGCATAAATCGCGCCTTTAAGTCCTGCCCCCTACATGCATCTATGACTTCCCTCCGGGATCTCCCGGAGGTAAGCCTTTAAAAGTCGGCAACCCTGGTATATCATTAGGTGTGTACTGACATCTATATTATACAGAAAGAGCACTAAATGAAGGTATAGGACAAAAAGTTGGATTAGTTTGTGGACCTGATCCCATGGGAGATAAAACAGTCTTTAAAGAAAAAAAGCCTTTGTAAGCCATCAAAAGTAAATCAACTCATCATTTCTCTGCACACAACCAAAGAAACTGTAGCTATGTCTATCTCATTTTTATTTGAGCCTGCAATGTAGAACATAGTGAACCAATGTAGATAATCATAATGCAATATAGTCCTGTGGAGGTGTTTTATTTGGAGGCTGAATGGTCTAACAGCTTTTTTCTCTCAATTCAACTTCCAGCCTCTCATTTTAGCCTCATGCAATAAATGTAGTTACATAGCGCTCCCTGTGTCTCTTACCCAGGCCGGGTTTCTTATCGAAGAGGCCGTCTCGTTCATTAGGATAATTTCTCTCCTCGTTTCTGATGTAGAGACCTGAAATTTTATGTCTCACATGTTGCTTTTAAATTTGATTTCCATCACTGAATGGGCACAAAACTCAGAAAATTATATATGTGGCGTTTTAGTTATGAACATTTTAGTTAAGCAAAGACTTTTACATTTATTTTTATTGCAAAGAAAAAATATTTCAGACTTGGGAGATTCTTTGTGTATTAAACATTTGTTAATTTCATTATTTAGGTCTGGAAGCTGTAAAACAACATTAACCTGGAAAATCTATTCTTCAGGGCTGTGTGTTTAAAGATAGTTTAGGAAGGGCAAGCAAGCATTTAAAGTTCCCCTAGAAAAGGATATTTGCTGTATTTTATGCAATTTTAATTTGTGCTTAAATATGGGGCCAGATTTATAAATAAATTTTTGCTCAGTTAAAGCTTTCACAAGAGCAAAGAAGAAAATTCATGCATAGCGAGCCCATTTGCTGGGAAAAGTTGAATAGGGCATCAGAAATCATTAACATTTGTTTACCAACAAGCAGCCACTGGCTTCCTGCATAGATCAGACAATGGAGCTGACATCATCCATTCAATGTCATACAGAAAGGGTTTATGACTCATCCTGGGATTTGAATGGGTGACATTAGCTCCATTGTTTGATCTCTGCAGGTGACCAGCTCCTGCTAAAAGGTAAATAAAATTTTAATGATTTACTAATGGGCTGCAATCTAGTTTTCCCACCATGTCATGAAATTAGCATCACATCATAGCTGAGAAAGCTTTATCTGAGCCCAAGGCATATCCCTGGGCAATGTCCTGCCCTTGCATTGGTGCATTTGTAATTTATCCTATCTGACACACATCTTACTCTATAATTCTGCCATAATACTCATACAACCAATGGGAACATACATATCGCAGTTACCAACTCTCTCTGCATATTGGGGAGACTTCCTGAAGAGTGGGAAATCTCCTTGACTCCCTTAAGTGTTTGGCAATCTACCTGTTGCTGATTTAGTTCCAGAAGTCAATGTGGTATGTTAATAGAATTAAAAAATTGGGTCTTATATCCCTGCATTGAGACCCTTGGAGATGACCAAGATGCAAAACTGGTAGTTATCTAAGACAACATGACTTTAATAATGAAGACAGAAATAAAAAATACATTTTAGTCATATCTTAATCAGCTGTAGTGTCACATACTTTTATGTTTTCCATAAAGTAAAAGACGTAATTGTGTCTTCCTTAATATTTAACAATCAATGACAGATTTGCCATTTTTATGAAAATAGTTTTCCTGGTAGTGCTAGACACACCCATGGGTGGAGTTATTCACAGGACATTCCACTGGTGTCACAGGACATACCTCTTTGGTGGTACAGGACACGCCCCATTAGTGGTACAGGACACACACCTTTGATTTAGCACCATGACAGTGCTATTACAATCTCTGATATTCATTTGCAAAAGTTATATATACCGTATCTATAAATTGATTTCAGCAACCACCATTTTGTGTAACGTTAGTGGAAATAAACCCAGGGAATAATGACACGGGAATGTGGGTAATTAAAATGATTTATTTAGTTATTCTTTGTTAAATAACACAGTAATCTCCACTATGGGGATAATGATGATTACTAGATGTTTACATTGACAACATGAGGATACACTTTGAGCCAAACATTTTAAATGATTCCTAGATTTAGATGAGGTCTATTTTCTATCCATAACAATTGTCACTAATGTGTGAGGTAAAGCCAGAATTTTCAATGCTTCCTTCTGGGGGATCACAAAGGGAACTATTAGAGGTCGGTTCAGGGACCGATTTATGCAAATTGTGTCCAGCCCCCTGACCGCCAATAACTGTTTTCATAGCGTTACTAGGGGTGGGGTGGAGCTTAATTATGTCATCAAGTCCTGCCCATTCCCTAGTAACACTATGAATGGTGGTGTTGCTAGGCTGGGGGGCAGGACTTAAGGCTGTGGTTTGCATGAAATCATAGCCTCAAGTCCCCTGCGGGAGATTTGCCGGCTGTCCCGGGATACCAGAAGAACTGATATTCAAGGAGAGTCAGCAAGCCTGGGTAAAACAGGCCATGCCCAGAGCCATGGAATCCATTTTCTTTTCAGGCCAGCACATACCGGCCACACCATTGCCGACCTTTACCCAGAAAAATGTGCCCATAATTCTTTACTGTAATTTTCATAACATCTTTGTCCAATATGATGAAAATTCAAACTACACTATGATCCGGTAGCGTTAGCAATATGCTAGGTACGTGGTAATAATCCCGGCTGTTTATAATGCAGAAAGTGGTCCGGATTCACAGTTACGTAGTTTCCGTTTTACGTACTGTACGTTGTTTTAAGAATTGAGCTACTACGCATGCGTGGTAGCTTATTCCCGCTATCTACGTATTATTTCTGTACGTTGATTGTGTAAGCGCAGTCTTTAGACCATGCTTATGCAATCTACGTACAGAAATGGTACGTAGATAGCGTAAAAAAGCTACGACACATACGTAGTAGCTTAATAAAAAAAAACGTATGTAAGATGAAAACTACGTAACTTTGAATCCGGACCAGTGTTTTATCTCTAAAGCAACTTCAGTTTTTCTTTTCTGCTCCATAGCTTTAGTGATTTGTAACTTTATTCACCTGCCTAAGTACAAAGCAGCACTAAGTCTTTGCAGATAACACTTCAAGTGAATATCAGAAAAAAAGACAAAACTGCACAATGAAAATAAATTTGTAACTACGGTTAAAGCTGCCTTGGTCTTGCCCAACAGGGGAGATTCTACAGTTTTATTAGGTAGAAAAATTTAGTGGGGTGTCTACTTTTTATTTCTTCTCTTCGGGAGAAGAGAAATTCCAATATGGGGTCATGGCTTAATCCCATGATTTATGCAAATCATGTCATTAAGCCCCACCCCTCTCATGGGTAAGGCTTTATGATGTCATCAAGTCCTGCCCATCCCTAGTAACTCTAGGGATTACAAAAGTGATTGACAGGGGGTTAGGACTTTCTGGCTCTCCCGGGATATCGGGAGAACTGCCCGAATTTCGGAAGTCTCCCAAATATTCTAGGAGAGTCGGCGACCCTCATACACAGATGGAATATTATGAAGTGCAAATTTTGCTACTGTATATTAAAGACTATATTTATTTCTGTGTTATTGTTGGTTTCGTATTTGGTTGTTTCTTTTTATTTATTTTTTAATGTGTGATGGGGGCAGATGTTAAAACGTGCAATACAGACCATAGGTCTTATTTAAAATGCACCCTGTTTTTAGAAAAACCCCACGCAAATAACAGGTCATATAAGAGAGATGCAGCTGGGAACCTAAAAATAGCTCTGGATTTTTAAGTCACATAACAGTCAAGCACCATGACATTATGTTCCCTTTCCCAATCATCCAGACACAATACATGATTGTTCCACTGTTATGTATAATGAAAATGTGTTCCATTTATTTACAAAGCAAATGTACAATAATATATAGTCATCAATAATGTAGTTTAAAATGCTACAACGACAGCAAATAATTTGGCAACAATACAACCGATAACACAATTTTGCCTGTATCATATATAAAAAAATTTTTAAAGTTTAAATTAAAAAAATATACATATATTACCTTGTCTCTGCACCTGCTCCCCCCTGAGCTCTCCTCTGCTCTGTCCACACTCTCTCCTCTGCTCTGTCCACGCTCTCTCCTCCATTCTGTTCCACCTCTGTCCTCTGTTTTCTCTATGTTCTATCCTCCGTTCTGTCCCAACTCTCTCCTTTGTTCTGTCCCTCACTCTCCTCCTCTCTATCCTTGCTCTCTCCTCTGCTCTGTCCACGCTCTCTCCTCTGTTCTGTCCATGCTCTCTCCTGTGTCCACGCTCTCTCTCCTCTGCTCTGTCCATGCTCTCTCCTCTGCTCTGTCCATGCTCTCTCCTGTGTCCACGCTCTCTCTCCTCTGCTCTTTCCACGCTCTCTCCTCCATTCTGCCCCAGCTCTTTCCTCTGTTCTCTCTGTTCAATCTATTGTTCTGTCCCAACTCTCTCCTTTGATCTGTCCCTTACTCTCCTCGGGCCTGATCCAGCCCTTATGCAGCCCGGCGGTAATACGCCGGGCGTAAGCGTAAGATCGTCTGAAAAGCTGATCTGCGCATCCGCAGGGCAGATGTTGGCCCGCGTTACTACGGAAAGTCCGTAGTATCACCGCAGTAATGGCTGAGGGGGGCGTTCCTCGCCTTTACTATGCTCATGTTAGTGTAGGTGGGCGGGGGGAGGTAGTTTAATGAGGGAGTGAAGGAGGGGTTTGCGGTGATATGCTCCTTTGCGAGCGTATTTTCCATCGCTTAGGCCTGCTGAAGTTAGGGTAGCCTTCAGCTGGCGTAAGCGAGGAAAAATACGCTCACACAGGGGGGAGTGTCGGGGGGGAGTGCATGCCGATACGCTGTGCTTTACTAAGCACAGTGCATCAGCGTAGGTCTGGATCAGGCCCCTCCTCTCTATCCTCGCTCTTTCCTCTACTCTGTCCATGCTCTCTCCTCTGCTCTGTCCATGCTCTCTCCTCTGCTCTGTTCACGTTCTCTCCTCTGCTCTGTCCACGCTCTCTCCTCTGCTCTGTCCATGCTCTCTCCTCTGCTCTGTTTACGCTCTCTCCTCTGCTCTGTTCACGCTCTCTCCTCTGCTCTCTCCACATTCTCTCCTCTGCTCTGTCCTTGCGCTTTCCTCTGCTCTGTCCTTGCGCTCTCCTTTGCTCTGTCCCAGCTCTTTTCTCTGTTCTCTTCATGTTCAATCCTCAGTTCTGTTTCAACTCTCTCCTTTGTTCTGTCTTTCACTCTCCACCTCTCTGTCCCCACTCTCTCCTCCATTCTTTTCCTACTCTCTCCTCCATTCTGTCCATGCTCTCTCCTCTTCTCTGTCCTTGCTCTATCCCGAAAGCTAATTTTTGGAGCAAGCAAACAAGTAAAGCAGGGATGGGGGGGCGTACAAGCCAAATGGGTAGTGGGTAACTAATTCGAAGTATAAACAGAGCAAAGCTCCAAGGTGAAATTGATTGTTAGTGCAGTAGAGTGGTGCAGTACCTCCTGTACCAATCTAACGCACTAACAATCAATTTCACCTTGGAGCTTTGCTCTGTTTATACTTCGAATTAGTTACCCACTACCCATTTGGCTTGTACGCCCCCCCATCCCTGCTTTACTTGTTTGCTTGCTCCAAAAATTAGCTTTCGGCTGTCTCTAATTTAGAAACAGCATATATCACATGGACTAGTTAAATTATGTAGAAATTTAGCATTTTAATTTGACACAGCTGGCTAGCCAATCAGTTACATTCCTTCTATTTTATAGCTGTGGTCCCACCCACATATTTGCATATCCACACTCGTGTAAATTACACCAATCACATTCCACTTTGTGGCACCCATTACTTCATAACAGTTACCTCCACTTGGGTGTGCCTCTGTGATCTGATTGGTCAAAGCTGTTCTCCATGTCACAAGGGCATTTAATAAAATTGATATCTTTAAATAACATCATTATTACAACAGGAAATATTAAATATAAACCTCTACGGGATCTATAGTGTAATATTTGGTAATCGCTATGTTGCAGATACTTTTTTCCCTATTATTGCGGATGTCCTTTATGTTTCAGTGCATGGAACTAGTTATCGACTTTTTATATTACCATATAAATGACTTGGGAGTATTATCTTGTATTCCCTTATAATAATTACCCAAAGCAGTAATACCTTAGCTATCCCTTGACATTGCTGTATAGATAGTGTGTGCCCATTTTGGTCAGACCATTGCTGTGATTAATCCACGTAAGCTAGTTAAGGCGAGTATGATTATCTAGCTAACTGATCTGAATTCTAGAGACATAGACGACGACTCAAAATGTAAAAGGGTGGCTGGAAATCATGTTCAATTATATCCCCATTGACCTAAATTCATGAACATCTGTTGGGCACACTGGCAGATTGGACATTATATCAATGTCTACAGCATCGTTCTACTATGTATTAGTCAGTCCCCAGCACTGGACCTTTTTCTCCTTGCTCCAGTAGGGGGCGATTACATAAAGTCAGCAGGGTTATTATGTCTTTACTGTGCTGGAAAAATACAATTTTGGTGATTAAACAAAATTCCTCAGGAAGCTTTATATTTTTAACTGACACGCCATTAATAACACTGACACGGAGAACGTGTTGTATAATTAGAAGTCATTAGCCGGTGCCAATAGCAGGCTGACGTGTAAATGTAATGGTTTGGTTCAGTTTGGTTTGAGAAAATGCCAGTTTATAATAATATTTGTGCTCTTGTCAATCCACCACATTTAATTTTAATGAATTTGCGCATGTTTCTAACGCATTAATGTGACCTTGGGGTAGATCCAGAACTACGGTTGCCGTACGTTTATTCGCGTAGCGTATTTTCATGTGCATATATTCTATACACTTCCCTAGTAACACCCCTTGAACGTACGTATTTTGTCAAGATACGCTTTCCAAACCCTTAACTTTTGCCAACGTAACCGCAGTGATACGCACACGTACATATGGGCAACACGAATTTACGCAGCTAAGCACGCCCATACTGTACACTTTAAATACAAACCCACGCCTCCATAACGTATTTCAGACATATTTTGGCCTCACGTAAAATTGGCACGCCCACACGTAAGTATTTACATGACAAATACGTGAATGGCCCATACGTTCCCAATTACGCTACGCTAATGAGCGTATTTTCTATAGTGCACATGCACAGTACTTACAAATAGGCCATTTTACGTCTCCGCTACGCGTAAATTGGCTCCGAAGCGTTGTTCTGGATCTGGCCCCTTGCCAGTAAAAAAACAAAAACAAACTAGACCATCTTTTCCTCTTTTTCTTTAACGGACTTCCGAAATATCATTATCTCCTGTCTAAAAGGCAAAGCTCTACAGCAGTAGTCGCAGAATATTGGGTCAGATCCTAAACGACGCACGCGAGCGATGTTACGCTAGCCGCTGACGTAAATTTGCCCATTAGTATTTACTGCACATGCACGCGGCAGATGTCACGCCACGTAACTCACGAACGAACTATGTACCAGCCTAGTATCAACAGCGTAATTACGTAAGTGGCGTGACATCCATACGACACCCGTAATTACGCTTCGGAGCCGGGGTGAGGCATTTAAATCGTGCAGTATGGGCGTAGTTACGCTTTGAAAAGTTAAGGTAGGGTTTGGCAAGCGTAAAATGGCCAAAGTACGTACGAAAGAAGTGCATAGAAAATACGGCAGCGGAAATATGCTATGCGACTAAACGTAACAAGCACTTAGGTCTACCCCATTGTGTGATGGTAGACAGTGGAGGTGGTTGAGGCCAATACAGTACAACAATTTAAACATGCTTGGGATAAATATAAGGGTATCCTAAATTGTAAACCAAATTGAGGGTAAATAGAGTCTAGGGTCAGTATAGTTTTCAATAAACAAATGGGCAGACTAGATGGGCCATGTGGCTCTTATCTGCCGTCACTTTCTATGTTTCTATGTAATATAGATGAGCTCTCTGGCAAATGGGACATAACTGTCAGTATGGTTGTGAGCGAGAAACTGTTGCCAACTGGACTGTTTACATTTTGTTTGGCATTGTGTTTGTATAACTTGTTAAGCCTGTTTCATGGATGACAATAAAACACCCACATGCATATTACTGACACTTGTCAGTTTATCATTAATCATTAGTATCCACATATTCCAGGAAAGTGACTCAGGGCACAGTTGGATAAATATAAGGGTCTTCCTAAGATACATGTCTATCCTGCAGTTGTGTATACACAGATTATAAAGTGGTTCTCAGTTATTCAATTGGCCGGTAAGAGACATGACTGAAATAGTAGTAACATTGCCCCTTACTTGCTAATTTATGTTCATATTATCTAATGTTTCTAAAGTTTAAAAAGCACAATATGCAAAAAACGCACACTGTAATGTGATACAAACAGAGGAAGAAGGTTTACAGTCTAATGGTGATTTACACTGACTGACCCATGATGGTAATGCATTAGCTGGGAAGTATTTCCTTCAAAATGAATATAAATGGGAATATGGCAAACGCATTCTGCATTTACCTGAAAAAAATACACACAACTCAAATACATGGTCACAAAATTGTCCCTCTTGTCTGAAGATCGGTTCACCAAGTGACATAACCACAGATGGAAGCTCACATTGTGAATGCAGGCACTAGGGAAGATGTGTCACCCTTACAGCTGACTTGTCACATGACCCGTTGCTCCCTTGGTAAATGGAACCTGTGTATTGACCCCGGATTGCTGCAGCCAGCAAAGATCAGGTTAATCTGAAGTTTGGTTGGTTAGATAAGTATTGAATGAACATGTGTTTCTAATAAGTCTGCTGTTTATGTGAAACTGATCTGTTTATTGCTCGGAGCTTAACTTTTGTTCCCAGTAAAAATAACATTTTCCATGGCGGGGAGTAAGATATAGAAGAATATGTATAGTATAGATGTTGGGGGCTCTATCTTGCCAGCATTCCCAGATGAATAGTGCAGACTGTAGGTTTATAAATCATATTTCAAATAATAACCTTTACTATACTACTTCTATAATTATTCAAGATGACCTCTAGCTATATTCTCTCCTGTTATACCTTAAAATGTATCCATATGACTCCTATTTATATAACATTTAACTGCTTCTATTATTACATTAACTTCTTCCAATAGCTTAACATATTACGCCAAATAAATAATTCCTATAACTCCTCCCATTTCTCCAAATTATAGGTCCCCATAGCTCCTCCTTTTTCTCCAAATAGCTTATTCCTATAACTCCTGCTATTACTATAATCCGCTATTTCCTGTGTGCCCTACAATGAAATCAAACAGCTCCCTGCTCATAGTGGGCCGTATTCAGAGATCCGTCCGAGAAAAGTACGCAATTATACGCACGGACGTAGCAAGGCCACACCCCTGACACTCCCCCCACACGGACGGGTTTTCTGTGACTTACAAGTGCCTCGACTTGCCTTATCTTTACGTGGGCATTTCCGTGCGTTGAGTAGTTACGGACGTGCGTATCTAACTAACCGCTGTCACACCTTGCCCACACCCCATTAAAATGCCTCCCCCTGCCCATTTTTATTTAAATTCACACATGCGTATTTTTACGTGGGAGATCCGTGCGTATTTACCCACGTGCGATTCACAAGTCCGTTCGTGAGGCATTTCCGCACGTATAGTCTACGTGAACTACATAAATAAAGTTACTACGCATGCGCAGACAAAACATACCTAAAAATACGCACGGAACTAGCCATGAAAACAGATCTCTGAGTACGGTCCAGTAATCCATTGCTTTACTCCTTACACATGCCACTATAGTGGTTGGACAATGGATAGGATTACTTTGGTAGCACATTGAGAGCATGCTGTGCCATCTAAAAGCCGTTATCAAAGCCAAGAGTGGTCCAACCAGGTACTAGCAGAGGGATATGCTATCGTAATGCATGCCATAGCTGTTAAATAAAAAAAGACGTTAATATAATATATTGCCATTGTTTTATCAAAATTATACAAGAAACTAAACAATTGCTAATTCATTGTCCTACCACTGTACACAAAGTGACCCAGACTCTGATTCAGAGTTTGAAAACAAGAGATGAAAGTTACAAGAGGGCAAAAATATGTTGATTTCAGGGGAGTCAAATTTCATATGTTGCAAACAGTATTACAGTTGAAAGGTGATTTTTTCTAAATAACAGTGTAATAGTAACGCTGGTCAGTATCTGAGTGCAATAAGCAAAGTATTCTTCCTGCATGCATAGAGTAAACTAGATTTAACTTCCCCTGAAATCAGCATGGTTTTGCCCAGGTGTAACTTTCCTCATTTTCCAAACTCTGAATCTGATCCCTATCTATTTACTCCCTATACCTGCCCCTGCTCATAGTGACCCATTAATTTACTCCCTATACCTGCCCCTACTCATAGTAACTCATTAATTTACTCCCTGTAATTGCCCTTACTCATGGTAATTCATTCATTTACTCCATATACGTGCCCCTACTCATAAATACCCATTCATTTACTCCCTATACCTGCCCCCTCCTCATAGTAACCCATTCATTTATTCCCTATACCTGCCCCTACTCACATTAACTCATTAATTTACTCCCTATACTTGCCCCTACTCATAGTGACCCATTCATTTACTCCCTATACTTGCCTCTACTCATAGTAACCCATTCATTTACTCCTTATACTTGCCCCTACTCATAGTGACCCATTCATTTACTCC
>WWET01004054.1:0-21218 GCA_011038615.1 Limnodynastes dumerilii
TCCCCTAATGTATGTGCAATTCCCCTGATCATTATTCGTATTGACTGCATTATGTGAGCCCAGTATTGCTCCCTAATCTCTGCTAAATAAACAACTAAGAACTTCTTTATGTCTAAAATGTCTCTAATATGAATTTATTAATTTATACTTATCAACTAATATCTATCAATGTCTACTTGCTACTGTTAAATAATTATTGATATCTATATGGGTCACCCCCTCGTAGCAATTCCAACATTTTCTCTCTACTTAAAAATAAGGTTTAACCACTGCTTGTGCATTCACTTTGTGAATTCATATATATATTCTCTGGTTGACAACTATGATCAATTAATGTTTGTATTTTTGTATTCTTGTATAATGATGTGTAATATCATAAACATCCATGACTGCACTGCTATTCCATATGATGAGAATATATATTAAATATTCTATTATATATTTGCTGTATTATTAATATTTTATTTTGTTCTTTTAATTTTTACTATTGTATAATTTTTTTTTCTTTATTTTATATTTTTTCAGCACCGGTTATTTATATATTTATTTTTAATATAATGTGTGTTATACAGATATCCTGTGTACCTCCAGACATATTATATTGCTAGGAACTGGTCTTGGACTTTTGGCCAGTAACACTTTAATTGAAACAACTGTGATTAATTACCTAATTATCTGGAAGTTTAAAAGGAGGTCCCAGTCTTCATTCCAATCATACCTTCTGAGGAAACCAGTTTTGCTGGAGAAACGCGTAAAGGACTTTTTATTGTGGGTCATCTTGTGTGCTACACTGCGCTGTGACTTTATACAACACTTTACTGGCACCTGCACTTTAATACCCGCTTCTACTTTGATTGATGCGGACACCATCCCTCCTGCTGCGGCTGTGGCTGAGAGTAAGAGACTTCCCAGCACTCACGTACCTGTGGCTGGCTAATTGTTCCATAGGAATCAGCAAACACCGGCAGCCTATCCCTCTGGCTCCACTGACCTAGTGAATAGCCTTCAGGAGTGTCGGAAGTAATACCTCCGTGGTGTGTGCGGCTCCTGCCTGCTTCTGGGGCGCCCATTCGGCTTTAAGTTGCGGTGGTCCCGTCTGCTGGAACAGCGTGTCTGTGTCGTCTCCCCAGGAGAACTGAGGTCTAGATCGACCAACTGTGCAATACCATCCACTCCATCACCACGTATATGCTGGTAAAGTATATATCTCCATCAATATACCTAGTAAGGAGAACTGTGAATGACCCTGTTTTCAGCTACAGCATTTTAAACGGAGAATATTGGAGCTTTACTTGAATTTTGCCTGCTAGCTCATATTGGCCATACTGTGGATTTTAAGTGTAATCTTTTCGGGGACGCCCGTTACTTTGTTTCAAACCACCCAATCTGCAGCTAACCAACTATCAAAGGAGCAACATTGTCCTTCATCTGTATCAAGATTCTCCTTTGCAGATACTATATTTTAGTTATTGTTGCAATTGGATAGTGCTATTTATATTTGCCACAGCTGTATGTGTTTTGTACGAGTTTATTATATATTTTTCTAGTGACCCATATCACTTGATACCCTGATTTACTAAATCTTTTTTTATATCTCTATACTTTAATAAATCTATTTCTTATACACTTTGAGTGCTTATCTTACTATATTTGTGTGTGTTTTTTGAGAGGGGATTTCTCACACCTATAATTGAGCAGCCTCAGTGTATTTTGGGACCTTATTAGAGAAGGTAGCTATATTTGCAGCGCCCATATACTGCATTTTATTAAATAACAAGGCTGATTAAATAACTCAGTTTAATTTATTGGTATTACAAATGTAATGCTTGTCCCCTTCAATATACTCCCCATTTGCACTATTACATCCCTGTAGCCTTGTTTTTCACTGGCTGAAGGCATGGAGCAAATCAATTTCTGTCAGTTGTTTCAACATACCTACCATTTTCTTCTTTACAGCATCAACTGACTCAAAACGTGTCCCTTTAAGCACTGATTTAACTTTTGGGAAAAGATAAAAGTCACAAGGTGCTAAATCGGGTGAATATGGAGGATGTTCAAATGTAGTAATGTAATTGTTGGTCAAAACTGCTTCGCAGTAAGTGCTGTGTAAGCAGGCGCATTTTCCTGGTGAAGAATGAAACAATTTTTCTACAGTTGTGGCCGGAACAGCAGAGAGTTAATCCAATTTAACTAGAAGCAGATTAAACTCCCTGTGTGTGTAATTCAAGTGGTTCCACTCACCCCGCCTGTTGCCATTGGTTGCTTCCCGGGAAGGGGGAGGGAATGGGAGGGGATCCTAGTTTTCATAAGTCCCTTTGCAAAGGATCCGGCCTCACTCCCTAGTTGGTAGCCTTTTAACTGGTAAAGGGTAGCTGATAATGGCGGAAAGCAGGAATAATATGTTTAGATTCTGTATTGTTTTTTGTGTTTGTTTGTATTTCAGGTCTGTTAAGGTGCTACTGGTTGTTGGATACCTTTGACCTGTGTTTTTGTTGTTTGGAGGTGGTGATACCCGAGGCTGGAGATGCGCACATGCTGGCTGTCTCGTTACATTTAAATGAGGTGTAAAGCCATAGGGTTGGTGAGTGTGTGCTGGTTGGTGGTTTTTGCTTGTTAGCAGTCATTAAGCTGTTATGTGAATTTATTATACTATGATGCAATTGTTATTGTTTACAGTTTACCTGCTTTCTTTGGCCTCCATCAAAATTTAAAGGTAATCATTATTATGACCTTTTCCAGGTCATTGATAGCTAATTCAATCAATTAATGGTAAAATTAAATACATTTATAGTTCCCACAAAGCTTGGTCTCTGTCTCTTATTTTTTATATATGTCATAATTAAGTGGGGTTAAGAGGTGAGGGGCACCAGGAAACCACACACATCACACATGGGAAGTTTATTTCTTTCTGACTCTTTCTCTCAGCTGTTTCAAAACTTCCTTATGATAATGCTGGTTAACTGTTGTGCCTTCTGGAACCCATTCTGCCACATGTTCAAGGTCTCTACGTATTCAGTTATAACCGGTTCTGACTGCTTTGTTTACTAGGTGAAATCACAGTCTCATTATTTTATAGACATACCTCGTATACAAACTGTTTCATGTTCTATAAATACATTCCCGTGTGAATTGCACTCGTTATGAAGCCTACATTTTCAGTATAACTGAAATATTTGTTTTTTGTGTTGTTGCTTCAATGTGTACACCCAGCTCTTTTGGCATTTGGTTCTGGATCGGACCCTATTACCTAATATTTAGATCAATAAAAATATGCATTAATTATTATCAGATAATCTATTTGAAATATTTTTTTTTATTAAATGCTGTAAATCTAAGGACAGATGATGTTCTTAGAGTCTACCAGTAATATTACTTTAACATAATCCAATCTAATCTTGTCATGCGTTGGAAGCAGGACAGATCTAAAGTTTTCTTTTGCGTGAGGTTTAGTAATCCGTTTGAACCCTTTCCTTTTATAATTTGCTCCCACCTACTATTCTCTACATAAATTTCCCCTAATATATTCTATTGTTCTTTCTCTCCAATGTTCCCGCTGTAACCCAGCTGTCAGTGATAAGAGAACCAACCAACATTACTTAGTACTTATTACTTTACATCATAGAGAACCAGAATTTTAGACATGCAGGCTCATTAACTGTTTTGACCTGGTGTTTGTGGAACATTTCTGTTTGCCAATCTTTCCAATGGGATACCTGCAGCTTACTTTCCACCATTCAATACTACAGCAATTAAGGTCTCATCAGCTTTCATTGCCCCAGCTGCTCTGCTACTCTATGGAGTTTATTCACCTGCAGTAAGGTGCCATGTTGGCTATGGATCTTGTTGTATAGCTTAGGTTTCTGAACAAAACTTAACACACAGTATACCTGTTGTAATAAATTTGCTATTAGTGTTTCTTTTATTGGTGTTGCCAATACCGTTAAACCTTTATATCTGGAATAATCACTGTAGTGAATTGGCAGGATAGATTTTAAAAATGGCCAATAATTGTACCAGAAATGTTATGGGATTTTTTTTTTTATCTCTTGACATTTATATCGGCATTGAGACAATCAGCTCTCTAAACAGTGCTCTTTTCTCCTAGGAACTTCCTCCACTGCTGGGATTATTGGTCTCAGCAGGAGAGGTGTATGGCACTAATAACAGGACCTATCCCTAGCAGGAAATCATCCTATTTATTGGGTCATGCTGGGAAAGATAATTGGCTTAGTAAATGGCCCGGTTTAGTCATACAGGCACCAGTCACATTTAGGGGAGTTGATTGCTTTCTTTAAATCTACTACTGATTGGAAGGTGGGTGCCATTGTAGCAAATTAAAGTTTTAAAGTTTGACTGCTTTGCCTTAGAGGAGTTTGTAGAACTTAAGGTACCAGGTACTTAAATACATTATATTACTGGAAAAAAGAATATAGGGCTGGATCTACAGGTCCATATCTTAATCAAAACAGTCAAAACAGGTCACTTACACACTTTGCATGCATAAGTGGCCTGTTTTGACTGGCCCTCCAGGAGCCAGATTTACTAAGCTGCGGGTTTGGAAAAGTGGAGATGTTGCCCATAGCAAGCAATCATATTCTAGTCTCACTTTCCTATTACATACTAGAGAATGTCAGTTAGAATCTGATTGGTTCTATGGGCAACATCTCCACTTTTCCAAACCCGCAGCTTAGTAAATCTGGCCACAGATGTTACTATGATTTTATGATAGTAACTTCTTTTTTTTATAATTTTTTATTGATCTCAGGCAATAAAGACAAAAGAAGAGTCATCAATGCAGTCATCAATAACAACAGTGATATCAAGTAAAATATGCACATTATCAATGAATTGTTTAAGCATTAGGTTACCAAAAACATTGACATATTTCAGTGTCACAAGACAATCGACATAGCCGGAACCCAGATTCCAAACTGGATTATTAAAAAGATGGGAAAATAGTGAAAAAGATATGGATTCCTCGGAAGGGTAAATTAGCAGCGAACACTAAACTAATAAGAGCATAGCAACTCTGCATCCAATGACTCCTATAAACATTTGCTTGTAGATGCAAAATACATACAAAGAAAAACAAAAAGGAAACAGTGTCATCAGTCACAAGCCCAGGGGATATTATATCAGTGAAAAATTATTGATCAAATTGGACATTTATTGGAGGATCATTAGCTTGTAGTCTTTGTAAATACCAAACTGTATCTTTCATAGCAGAATAAATGTGATTCTGGATATCAGAGGATAGAGTATTGATATAAGTTTCCCAGGTATCAAAGAAACCCTCAACTTTACAATCTCTATCAATCAGGGTCTCCAACCAATCCATGTGCAAAATTGTAAAGAGTTTTTCTTCAAATAGATTAAACGAACAGGGCTACTATTAATCCAGTGCTGGAGTATGGTTTTTTTTAGCTGCGGCACCAATAGCCAACAAGAGCCTTCTACAACCTACCTCAGCTCTTTGACGGTCTGGAAGGATTCCCAATATCGCCTATTCAGGGGAAAAGGGGATATAGTTAATCAATGTAAATTCAGCATATCTCTTAACTTTAAGCCAAAAGTGGTGGATAACAGGGCAATCCCACAAACAATGAAATAACCCCAAATCAATATTGTGACATTTTGGACAACTAGGGTCTCCTCCCAATCCCATAACATGATGCCTTCTAGGTGAAAGGTAGGTTCTGTGAAAAACGTTAAGAAAGAGTTCTTGGTATCTGCTAGCTGGCAACAATCTCCTGGACTGGGTCAGAGTACGTATAAGTCTATCCATTGTAACATCAGGAAACAACAAGAGCCATTGAGACAACCCTGACCATATTTGTGAATGATCAACCTCCTAACGAAGCAAACAATAATGAACACTAATAGCCTTAGATTGAGAAGGAGGCTGAAAGAGTAACCGGTCAAAAGAATTAACCCAATCCATACCCGAAAAATGCGATACAACCGAGGTGACATAGTGTTTGACTTGTAAAAATGCCATTGGGAATCCCCAAATCGTCTCAAATTGCTCACAAGTTTCCGAAAATGTAAGAGGCCATTTTCTGCTCTTACGAACAAAATAACTGATTGTGTTTGCACATCCCAACCACCATATATTAAAAGGATAGGAAGCTACTCCATTTTGAAAATCAGGATTTTGTAGTAATGGGAGATAAACAGATTTGTAAGGATTAAGATTAAATTTACGACGGAGAATATGCCAGATACGGCGTGTATTCCACATAAGAGGGTTAGATTTGAGATTGTCAGAAATTTCTTGGTCATGTTGATGGAGGAAACATTTAATATCTATTGATTCTAAAAAGCTTTTTTCCAAAGAGGTACATGTGTAAAGTTCAATGTCATGCAACCAGTCATGTAAATAATGAAGCCCAGCCGCCAAATTATACACATACACATCAGGGAAATTGATTCCCCCATTCTCCCTGGGTTGACACAGCTTTCTCAGACTAATTCTAGGTCTGCCTAGCATTAATAGCTTTGATGTTGATGTTTGGGAAATGAAAATATTTTTAGAAGGT
Organism: Limnodynastes dumerilii; assembly: GCA_011038615.1. Lineage (NCBI taxonomy): Eukaryota > Metazoa > Chordata > Amphibia > Anura > Limnodynastidae > Limnodynastes > Limnodynastes dumerilii. Next base: position 6,540 of record WWET01004054.1, read on the forward strand.
TTGCTCTACCTAAATATGACAACATAAGATGGTCCCATCTACCAATATCTTGGCCAAATTCCCTAATAACTGTGGAAACATTTAAATTATATAAATTGGCTAAATTTTTTGGCAAACAGACACCAAGATATGTAAAATGATGCCTCTCCCATTGAATAGGTATCATTTGACCCCAGGCTGGACAGTGTATTCTAGGATTCAAGAATAACCCAATGGATTTGTGTTGATTAACATGAAATCCCGATATGGAACCAAATTCCTCGATCCTAGATAAAATTGGCACTAGAGAAGCACATGGATCTCCAATGTAAAGGAGCAAGTCGTCTGCAAATGCAGTCATCTTAATTTCCTGGTTGCAAATAGAAATTCCCGAAAAAGGGGTTCAATTTTGCAAAATCCGTAGCAGGGGATCTATAGCCAGATTAAATAGCAATGGGGAAAGTGGGCACCTCTGCCTTGTTCCCCTTCCCATCACAATTTGTTTACTCCTTATCCTGTTGACCAAAAGACGTGTGGAGGGGGCATTATAAAAGTATCTTATCAATCTAATGAAATCTGGGGCGAATGCCCTATGTTCCAAAACCCCCAAAAAGTGAGGCCATAACACCATATCAAATGCTTTCTGAGTGTCCAAACTCAGAAGCATCTGTTGACCATTAGGATCTTTAGAAGCAGCTGCAATTGCTGCTATGGCGGTTCTAGTACCACATACTGAATGATGGACTTTGACAAAGCCCAATTGATGGGGTGTCAATAAATTGGGAAGCATACTCTGTAGGTGATAAGCCATTACCTTAGCCAATATTTTGAAGTCAATATTCAATAGAGCTATGGTGCGATAAGATTCAATTTGTTTGGGATCCTTATTAGGTTTAGGTATTAAAGTAGTGAAAGCTTCATTAAATTCCAGGAAAGGGGTATTTTGTTTATGTATTTGGTTATATAACTCCAGTAGATAAGATGTAATGTGTGGTTGTAAAATTTTATAATATTCGTCCGTTAGGCCATCAGGCCCCGGAGATTTACGCAGCCGCAGCTGCGAAATGACAGTAGAAATTTCTAGTTCCGAAATACCAAAGTCCAAAATTTCCCTCTGTTCTGGAGAGAGTCTGGGAATTCTAGCCCCTTGAAGTAATTTTTCCTGCAAAGATACATCCACCGAATTTCCATGATAGAGGTCACTATAATAGGTTTCAAACTGTGAAACTATATGTTCAGAAGAAATCAGGGGTTGGTTAAAGAGGGGATGGTTTAATGTGGTTATGTGGGACCTACGATGTCTAGGTTTGGCCATTGTAGAAAGAAGACGGCCGACGCATAAAGTCAAGGTGTAAGTGCGCCTGGGCAGTTAAAAAGGTCTCTAAGAACTGCTGCACCTGTTTATAGTCAGATAACAAAAGATCAGATGGGTCATTAAGATATTTATTATAAGCTGCTCGCATAGTCTGCCTCAACTGTTGTCCCTGAAATTCTTGTTCTTTACAATTCTTTGAAGTATAACCTATAATGTGACCCTGAAAAACTGCTTTTGAAGCAGCCCAAAAAAGAACTGGATAATCGGTGTGTTCCAAATTATCATCAAAATAATTGGCCCATTTTTCTACCAAAAACTCATAGAATTGACTAGGGAATCTCCAAATTCTGTCTTTGTAGACAGAGGTTGGATAATTCAAAGTAAGAGTAATAGGGGCATGGTCCAAAATTATAATATCACAAATCACTGTACGATGGACATAAGTAACTAAGGAGTCAGATATAAGAAAATAATCTATATGGGAATGAGAACGGGGAGGTGCAGAATGAAAAGTATAATCCTTTTCTGATGGGTGTAAAATTCTCCACACATCAATGAGGTCAAGGGAACAGGAGAAATTATGTAGGAGTTTCCCACCAGAATTCAAGATGCGTGCAGGCGGGGTTCTGTCCAGCCCAGGGTCATATACTAAATTAAAGTCACCAGCAATCACCAGTGGAAATTTGTGTCAGATTGGCTAAAAAAGATGGGTCACAGAGTTAGGAGCATAAGCATTTACTAGAGTATATTTATTCCCAAAAATTTCCACATCAACTATAATGAACCTACCTTCAGAATCGATTATACACCCAAACTATAAGTAAGATTGTTACTAAATAAGATGGCCACCCCTCTGGCTTTTTACGATATGGGGCAGAAATGCAATGATCAACCCAGGGAGAACGCAAAGTATTTGGGTCACCAATCTTCCAATGGGTTTCCTGTAAGATAGCAATTTGGAGACGTTCTTTTTTCAAGTAAGTCAACACTTTTTTCCTCTTAATTGCAGTATTCAATCCATCAACATTACAAGAAATTAATTGTAAACGTGATACAGTGGGAGGATTAAAGAGTGTGTGATTGTGAGACAAGTCAGCCATCCTACCCCAATTCCAGGCGAAGCGCCAGCAGCAGACACCAACCAAGAAGAGAAGGGCAAGGAACCGACCTCCGAGAGCTTAGACTCCAAAACATCTTGGAGTATCCAACAACTGAATCCCCTGGGCTTGTGAAAAAAAACACCAATTTAATAACATATGACACTGAATAAAATAAAGTAATTTCCCGAAGAGAGCATCTAAAACTTTAGTAACACAATCGAATGATGTAACATAGTAAATATAATGAGCTTGATACAAATAATATTTATTGGGTCATTAATAATAATTTATTTATTTTTTTCTTTTTAATTAATACCTTAATACAACTGGAATTCAAAGGTGAGTGCCAATTTGTCATTAGCACAAACTCAACACAAATAAGCAAGAATCATAACATCGCACAAAACATTATAGGATAGCAATCCCATAGGAATGTATAGCAATGGATTTCATAATATAGAAAAAGTAGAACTGAATCAACAGCCAACAGAGTCAATCTATCAAGGGGCTGCCTGCTGCCTTGGGGGAGATTGTTGTCTCAGGAAGTAATTCTTAGCAGCCAACGGGCAAATGAAGAACAGTGTTTGGCCATTATCAATAACTCTAAGTTTAGCAGGGTACATAAGTGCAAAACGAACCTTTTGATTATGAAGCATAGCACATACTTCCGAAAACTCTTTACGTTTTTGAGAGATTATTGTAGAAAAGTCTTGGAAAATTAGAATTTTCCTATCTTGAATAATGAGTTGGGGTAATTTGCGGTAACCTTGAAGGAGTTTTTCCTTAGTACGAAAATCAAGGTATTTGGCAATAACCGGGCGTGGTCTATGCTGCATGTTGTCACGTTCTGGGCTCAGCCTATGTGCCCTTTCAATGTGTGGCACAGTCAGTTCCTCCACTACACCCAGAGCAGCCGAGAGAGTAGTTAGTAAATAACACAGGTCTTCAAAAAAAAAATTTGGACAGCTGTTTTGGTTTAGTTGACTGATTCTTACGTTTTTTAGTGCGCTGAATCCAAAAATGACAGCCGTTTTGTCTTGGGACATCAGGTTTTCGAACAAACGGGTGGTCATCGTTTAAAAAAATCTCTTAACGCAAATATTTTATTTACATGAAAATATTAACTCATTTTCACAGGTGACGATAAAATTAAAACCACACTCGAGTAGATTGCTTGTGAAATCGTCTTTTTTTAAACTCTAAACTTATTTTTGAGCTTTTCCTCTTGTAGGTGGCTTCCGTGATCCCTGTACAACATCCAGCAGTAGTTAGCCATCATCATAATACTCCATTTCCCTTGATACCTTATTTCCATTTCTTATATATCTTGTTGTAAACGTTCTCCCTGCTCTTCACTCACTGCTCCCAAATTTTCAGGAAAATAGTCAAGGTGTGAGTTGAGAAAATGGACTTTTAAGCTCATGGGGCCTGATCCAGAAGAACGCCCACCGTCTGAGCGACGACAGCCGATCTGCGCATGCGCCGGGCAGATGTTGCCCGGCGTAGAAGCGCTGTAGGGACGCTGGAGGGGACGTCCTCCTGCGTCCCTACGCTCACGTTAGTGCTGGTGGGTGGGGGGAGGTAAGTAAATGAGGATGGGGGGGCATGCTAAGGGCCATACGCTCCTGTGCGAGCATATGGCCCCTTCCTTACGCCGGCTGAAGTTAGGGTAGCCTTCAGCCGGCGTAAGGAAGGGCCCATACGCCCGCACAGGGGGAGTGTCAGGGGGAGTCAGCGATGTAACGCTGAGTGTTAGTACGCTCAGCGCTACATCGTACCTCTGGATCAGGCCCATGGAGCAACCAAGCTTGTGGAACGCTTTTCAACATTGTTTCCACCATTTCCTTGTAATTTGGGTCCTTTTGGTTTCCCAAAAAGTTTTTTATGACCACAGTAAAGGCAACCCACGTTTCTTTTTGACTTGGAGTCATTGAACTGATGAAGTCTTTGTTGGATATGAGTTTTCTAATATCTGGGCCAACAAATATGAGTTTTCTAATATCTGGGCCAACAAAAACCCCCTCTTTCAGTTTTGCCTCCGTTAAACCTAGAAACTTGGATCCCAAGTACTTGAAGCATTCGCTATCTTTGGGAAGTGCTATAACAAATTGCTTCACTAATCCTAATTTTATATGGAGTGGTGGTAATAAAACCTTCTCAAGGGGTACCAATGTATCTCTGAGAAAATTCTTTTCACCAACAACTAGACTTCTTGGTGGCCAATTTTTTTGCTTCCAGAGATTTTGTCGGTCTCTACTGTCCCATTAACATAAAAAACAAGGCTATTTGGTGTACCCACAATAGAATTAGGGTGCCAATTATTAGCTCCCAAGAAAAAGCGCCATAGTTAATAGTGCACACCTCCTTAAAACATAACTTTTAATACTAAATTTAAAATAGAAACAATAATTAAGAAAAACAGTGAAAAATATGGAAGCATCAATGCATTAATAACATCAAAATGATCGCCATATTGAGAGAAATAGTTAGGGCAATTTAGCAGTGATAAATGTAAAAAATTGACTGTTCTATGTACACAAGTACAATTAGCAATCCCACATATGCCGCAGAGTCAATGGCGCGAGTCGTCACACAGCCGTGTGCATGTAAACAATAATAAACAATGTTAATAGCTGGTAAGCGCTGGTACTCTGTCCCTATACCAAAAAATAATAAAGCAAAATAATAAAGCCGCCTCACGGCGGTACTTCACTCCCAAGGGAGCCCTAATGAGCCCTACTAAGGGAAAATAAGATGGTAACGATCTTACCAGCTTTGGGAAATTTGGACAGGTCTGGTCTGGAGACGACTCGAGGCAGAGACTCAGCAGCATACACGCGGGTCAGCCAACGCGCGTTTCACCTATGGCTTTGTCAAGGCTGAAGCGTCAGACGGCACACACGCACATTTAATCACTCCCTCTGTCAATCATCCCAAAACAGTGCAATCACAATCTAATCGCAGCAGGGAGGGAGGGTTCCAGCGAGTAACTGGTAACACAAGGACCGGACAAAATAGAAAGAATTGGAAAAACATTTTTGTGTTTGAAAATCTTCATAGAGAGGAGGACTGTTTGAAACATTTAGATTACATATATGACATTTAACTCTGCACCACTATCTATATAAAAGAAATCTAAAGACTGTACTACAATATAAGCATGCTATATAATGAGAATAAAATCAAGAAGAATAAAAGCTAGATATCTAGAAAATAAATTGTTGGGGAATTATCAAGGAGGGATTATGTTATACATATAAGTGTCTTAATCCCGGACTATAAAGTATTCATATCCCAGCAAATAATTATCCGATCATGTAAACTTAAATGTCCGAGAGACAAATATAATATACAAACAGATATCCGGGTCAAATTTTTGAGAAAAGCTAAGATATTATCATTCTTAATAATTGTTAGAAAAGGGGGGGTATAGGTGGCAAATCCACAGATGCAGCAAATTATGAGTAGTAGATCTAATAAGTTACGTAGAATTAGGGATCTAACATATCAAGAAAACCATTGTATATTTGTTCTCACCCCATACTATAAAATAATAACACAAAATAAAAAAGCCGCCTCACGGCGGAACTTCACTCCAAAAGGAGCCCTAATTTACCCTATAAAAATTGGGAATTTTTTCGCATCTGCAGAGGCCACCTTATACCTATATTAACCCCATAAATGTCACCATATATGTCTCACGAATTATCGTCCCTTAGCCATTGCGGCAAATCAAAAACAACACCAGGGTAGTCAATTCCCATAATGTAATACAAACCAGCTAGAAGGGGCCATAACATAGTGATCACCTATAACACTTAAACTTGATAAGAACTCTAACAAATATGAAGAACAGATAAAAATACTGTGAATTGACCCCCCATATTCAAATCATAAGCAGAGACTAATGGGAAGAAATATGAGTGGTTTTACCCCTACTGTACCCCAATATAAATTTCAAGAAATATATCCATCCTTGGCAATAGTCAAAAATAATGACAATGCCAATATATTGGGGCAAATTTTTTTTTTCCCATGGTCTGTTAATACCTGCTAATGAGGGGTGTATACTCTTATGACCAGTTGTAACATAATCGAGATCAAAAGAATCACACTAAATCCCTCCAGCTGAATAGATTGATATAACCCTTAGTAAGGGTTCCCACATGTAAGAAATTCTAGCTAAATATAATATTATGAAAGAAAGATTTTTTTCTCCTCTGATGATATATATTATGCCTAATGTGCTATTATAAAAATGAAGAAAATTAATTTCTATCGTTCAGGCCATGTGGAACTATAGTGTTAATTAGAAATATAAGGGACGCTTGCTTCTGAAGGAGTGTCCTAACAAAGTCACCTCTACGGTTATTTTTTTGGAGTTTCCACATGCCGAACACTGAAAATCCATTTGTACTGCTACAATGATTACACATAAAGTGTTTAGCAATTGTAGTCAGAGTCTTAAACTTTTCTGACACAGAGTTCCGAATACTGCCCAAATGTTCGGAGACACAGACTTTTAATGTCCTTTTTGTTTGGCCTATATACAATTTTTTACACGGACATGAGATACAATACACCACTCCAACAGTTGAACAGTTAATAAATCCCTGTATGGAGTGTACATTCCCAAATTTGTCTGTGTAAAATTGTGTAGGTTTCATGTATTGGCATATATATATATTTGGTGTACCTAGCAGCATACACAATATTTTTAAATCCCCACATACCAACCAGTTTTGGTTTTGATAACCCACTTTGAGTACCAACTCCAAGTTTTCATAAGTCTCCTTCAAGTACACCTAATGAGCAACAGGAATGGACACATAACAGCCACCATTGTGAAGTAAAACTGCTTTTAAGCTTCTTTTGGAAGAGTCAATGAAAAGCCTCCATTCAGAAGAATCATACTGAATGTGGAACTGAGCCATCAACCCCTCTAAATCAGAGCAAAACACCAAATTGCCCTCATGAAAAAAGTAAGACAGAAAGTATTTTTCCCGATGTCTGTACCATGCAAAATTTTTGCTTTTATGTCTAGAACCAAGTAATTCAGCAGATTGCTTAGGTAGATCTAGGTCTCTCACCAAATCATTGAGTTCCTCTTGCGAGAAAAGTTTTGGTTCGTCAACTTCAACATCTGAAGAACTTGATCCATCTTCAGGCTGAGGTACAGTTCCATTCTTGTCAGGCCAATTGACTTCATCCAGGTTTGTAGGAGGGTAGGAGGGTCGGGCACAGGGGCGTCTGGACCATGGGGAATAGGACGAATAGCAGAAGGAAGATTGGGATACATGATGGTGCACTTCCACTTTGAATTGTACCCCTTCACATCACAGGAACAGAAATAACAATCATCACTATGATTCTTTTGCTCGCGCCACAGGAATTCCAAATTGAAAAGCTTTTATCTTGCCTTTTGACCAATTACGAAGATCTTCGACACACCGCTTACATAAGGAGCCCAAACTTTATCTTGGTCACCAAATTTTAATTTAAAATAAACAAAATAAACTTTCTTAACAAAATCCGTAATATTCAACTGCTGCTTTTTCACCATGAACTCTCCACATATGAAACAGAAACTATCAGGCGAATTTACACACTTTATTGGAGGCATTGCACCAATTTTGAACCACACAGACAATAGCAGGATGGCGACTGAAATGAAATACAAGATTGTGGAGGAATCAGAGAACAAGTTAATGCATGAAAGAACATGTCCGGGCAGGCCCTAGCAGGCACACTCAACAATGCAGTGATCACCATCAGGACCAATAAACATGTATTTTCATGTTTTATCATCGCTTTTCCGAAACATGTCTGATCTCGACTTCAAAGCATCTTCAGGCTTCCTCCAAGCTCCGGTATACATAGACTGATCACAGGGCTCTTTAGAATACAGGCGGTGGAGACGTCCCTTCCTGCAGGTCCAAGAGACTGTTGGCTCCGTCCCTTTTTACCACCCACTCACCGGGGCAGGAGTGTTTTGATTTATTGATTTGTTGCTATATGTGTATTTTAGATTTGTATTAGTAAATATTGTTTTTACTGGGCAGTGTGTCTTTGGGTGTTTTCATCAACACTTCTAATTGTATCTCTCATTTTATATAATTTTATTTCACTTATGGTTGGAGTCTGAAACATATTGGAAACAAGTTGCCCCCTCTACTTCCCACGCTTCTCAGGACTTGTGGAACAATCAATTTACCCTATATGCCGCTATATGTTTTAATTAATTATCATTGTTGCCATAGCTGTGAAGATGTTTTACCCTTTGTAAGATATAAAGGCTAAAAACCTTGAATGTAAAAACTCTTGAATGTATCTAAAAACCTTGAATGTATAATATAGCACCTGCCTTGCAGCTATGGGATACCTTTTTAAGGACCTCCGGCTCGCGCTGTGCAGCTCCCTGGCTGAGGTTGGGCAGACACCTCACCTCCGCTCCCCCCACGGAACCGCTGAGGAAGGCAAGTAAGTAAAACAAGCTGAGTCCCGGTTCCAAAGCCTCGCACTGGCCACCTCAGCAGAGAAATGTTGTACGATATCTGCAGGCTCCGTCACTAGTAAAATCCGACGTTCACACACAGCTGCAGCCGCCAAAATGCCTCACTGCTTAGAGGCAGACTCCAGGGTCAGGAACGACTCTCCACGCCAGGCCGAATCACTTTTATTGGGGCACCACCTCTCCACAACTACTATCTACCCCTTTTTGATAAGAATAAGTTAAATCACTCCGTGAAAAGGCCAAATTAGAACAGTGGCACGTGGAGCCGAGATAAAACGCGGCCACCTTGGTACTCCGCCCACCGGAAGTCCACAATAGTAACTTCTAATTACGTAAGATGGGTGAAGGAAGGGGTTGGTGGTAATTGTACAGTGGGGGTTGAGTTTTCGGGATACGCACGGATCAGCGGCTGTACGGGCCGCTAATGCGTACATTTAAGTTAAAGCAGGCTTATGGCAGCATAACTACCATAAAGCCTGCACGAGAGAGGGGAGTAACAGGAGGAGTTCATGCCATGTCTTTTGTGCATACTGCCAGACTTCCGCATGTACGGAAAGTGTGCGGGGGTCTGGATCCAGGCCTTAGAAAAATTTTTTTTATGTAAACTAAAATAACTTAATTATTGATAAAATTCTTAAAATATAATTAATTTTAGATTGCAAAGTTTTCATATAATTGTAGGTTACAAAATATAGATTTTGATGTTTGCTTTAATGTAATATAGGTTTGTTTTTAATTCCTATTGTGTTACAATTACTGCTGAAACTTTTACATTCCCCTGTCTCTGCAGCTAGCTTTTGTAAAATAAATGTATTTAATTAGTCAACTGGAATACATTTACAAGTGTGGCTTTTGCTTTTATGTTGGTAAATGACACTGAGAACCAATTTGGATGGTTCCAGAAACACTTTTACATACACATGACCTAATTCAGAAAAGTTACTTTAAAGTTTGTGAATGTGTTTTTGCATCTGTATTTTGGATAATATTTTAAATTGGAAAAAACAACCAAAATGCCGCTGTCACAAAATAACAGGTGAACAAGCCTCAAGGACAAGTAAAACATGGTCTTATGGTGGGTACTATGGTAAAAAAAATGTTTGTATGTCCCTAGAGTGTAAAAATAAAATAATTATATACAGAAGAAAGAAAAAAATATATATAAAACACTCACAATTTTGGTGACACTGACAAACAGAAAGTGCTAATACTTCCTTAAAATACACAAATTCTTGATAGAGATCAAGGGCTAGATTTACTAAACCAAGCAAATATTCCCAATAGGGATAACCCCAGCGCTATAAATTGCTAATAAAAATTCTAATTCACCTATGTGAAAATATACATATGCACCGAGCAGCAAACATAAAATATCAAATACGGTTTATTAACATGAAAATCCGATATGGACTATAACCCCACAATACAACACAAAATAAAAACAATAAAAAAATAATAAAAATGTGTGCAAGCAGCTTAATTCATATGGCATATATTAGAATGTATACAAGAGTGTTTGGGTACACTGGTATATTTTTATAGTCCACCAATTGTTTGCAGCAATATATAGTTGTGTGCTTCTATTATATGAGCTCAAAAGATGTTGGTCGGGTAGTAATTATACCAAACAATGCAGTGAACCATCCATAAAGACACAGTCATTTGCCCATCGTAACTTGTTAAAGTCTCTGTGAGACAACTTGCCAAAAACACACTCACTGCTTGGGTACTGTAAGGTTTCAAAGCGGTCCAGGGACAGACAAAAGAAATCCTTCCTCCATGTGAACAGACTTTGTTCACCGGTGGCCATCCGGGGTTGAATCGTGGAGGACCGAAGACCGCAAAACACATCCGGAGCATTAGTACTGTCGGCTGCTTCTTTACACACATGTAGTACTCAAACCGCTGACGCATTTCTTCCTCACCTGAGGACTTTTTCAAAGCATAGTGCTAGTATAGCATGGTCCAGCCCCTTTTAACCGGGACATCCAGTTGGATTTTCATTAATTACTTCATTTAAAATACTCTTTAACAGTATCATTTTGAAATTTTTTATAGATACCCAGAGTCCACATAGAAGTGGATTAATATCATACATATTAAAAGACAGTTTGCTGCTCGGAACACTTTAAACGTATGTCTAGCTGTCTAGACGAACCCTAACTAACACAAACACAAAACATATAGTCATGGCAACGTTTACTTCATTCGCCTAATTTGGTATTATCAGTGAGTATCTAAGGGAAACATCTCAACAGCTTCTATTCCATATATGATCTTATATTATTTAAAATTTTTTATTATCTTACAGATCATAATGAAACTCACTGATAATAACAGAATTCAAATAACTTTCAAAAATATTAGTCCTCAATTGGATGTTTAACCATCACATATAGTGGAAAATTCTTTTAATATAATTTTTTTGGGGGTAGTAAATCGAAGGTACTATTCCCTGTTATGTGTATACAATAATATAGCATAATTCACAGATTTATACATACTCTCTATTGTATCTGTATTAAATCTATCAAGAAGGCTGAAATAATTCTGTTCACCTCCACAGATTTATAGGTAACTCTCATAAATGTTCTAATCGATTTTTTTAAAAACATCAAGCAAAGTTTAAAATTATCAAGAATGATGGTGATAATAAATTAGTGCACTACCATACTTATGCCATAGTGCAATATAGTAATGTCCCCACCAAAAGTGGTCAAAGTTATTATAATTATACCGATTCTTAATCCATTCCATGAAAAACCTCACTATGGACCAGATTCAGAATTAAGAACGCCTGGTAACTTACGCAAGCAATATCTGTAAGTGGAGTGATTTCTATTCAGGGCGCATGTGCAGACCATGGAGATACGAAGCGTAATTGGAAAGATGCGTAAGTAATTTCCGCACGTCAAAAAATCTGTACGAACATAAAAGATCGGGCGGATTATTAATTAGTAGGCGTCAATCGGAATGTAAATAGCAAAAAATAGGCGTGGTAATGCAGAAAACGTGCGGTTATATATGCGAACGTTTAACTTCCGTCACATATGCGCACGATAATGATAAGGTTGCTTTCACAACATGGAAGTGCTCCGAAATGTATTCATTTTGCAAAACTTACTTATTTTGTATGAACGTACGAATCTATTACGAACACACGGAAAACACTCTTAATTCTGAATACGGTCCTATATCCTTATACACAGAACAATGCAAAGTTTCACGTAAGGTTTCTTAATTAGATAAAAACAAAAAATGCAGATAACAACAAGATATTTTTGTCAATATCCTGTGTCTTTAAATTCCACTATATCATGAACGCCTTCAGGGACCAAAGTCTGTAACTTAAAGGTCCAGAAGGCCTCCCTCTGGCACAATTTGGTATATCTATTACCCCCCCTATCCGTTACAGCAATGTGTTCAATGCCACACACTCTTACTAGACTAACATCATTATGATGGAACCTAGAAAAATGTCTATATAAAGAGTGTGTGGTAAGTCCCTTGGTGATGTTTCTCCGGTGTTCCCGGAAACGGTCTTTCAATTTCCTTGTCGTTCGCCCCACGTACTGCAGGCCACAAGGGCACTGCAGTACGTAGATGACGAAGGTGGACTCACATGTAATATGCTCACGGATAGGGGAGGAAAAACCGCCCACAGTGGATTGGATCGAGGTAGCTCCATCCATAATGTACGTGCAGGTAAGGCAAATCTTATTTCTACACTTAAAACAGCCCTGATTATCAACCCGAAATTTAGTTCTAGTTTTAGAATTCAACATAATTCTACTAGGGGCCAGTAATTCTTTTAGATTTTTATTCTTCTTATAGATAATATATGGTTTCTTGCCAATGAGAGGGGCTAAAATAGGATCTTGTTTCAATAGGTAGAAATTATTTTTCAAAACATTACTCAAACTTTTAGACTTGTTATTAAATTTAGAGATAAAGTAAATTTTCTGTTCATCATAGTTAGATCTTGAGCTATCCCTTGATTTAGTCTTAGGGATTAATAAGTTTCTTCTATCTAGTTTTCTTGCCCTCTCAAGTGAGTCCTTAAGTATATCCTCAGGATAACCTCTGTATCTAAATTGGTTTGTCAGGGATATTGCCTGTTTCTCGAATTCATGATCTTCATCGCAATTGCGACGTATTCTGGTGAGCTGGCCAAAAGGAACATGATCCACCCACGGACAGTAATGACCACTGCGATAGTGCAGGAAATTACAAGCGTCCATGGGTTTGGAAAAGTTCTTGGGAGTGATTTTGTTGCCACTGGTGGGGAATGTGATATCCAAGAAGTCTACCGTGTTCGTGTTGAAGTGAGAAGTGAATTTCAAATTAAATGTGTTCCGATTAAGATCTGTGATAAACTGTGTCGCTAAAAGGTGACCCCCCTTCCAAATAATAAAATTGTCATCTATGTACCGCACATAGTGCACCCAGCTCGCCGCATACTCGCCTCCCCAGACCATCTGATCTTCAAACCAACCCAATGTGGAGGAAGGATCTCTTTTGTCCGTCCCTGGACCGCTTTGAAACCTTACAGTACCGGAGCAGTGAGTGTGTTTTTGGCAATTTGTCTCACAGAGACTTTAACAAGTTACGATGGGCATATGACTGTGTCTTTATGGATGGTTCACTGCATTGTTTGGTATAATTACTACCCGCTTCTGCTGCTACTAAGTTGCAACATTGTTGCTACTGACTCTCTAGTCTAACTTTTGAGTGCTCACTGGCTAAATAACATCTATATGTATGGAAAGTCATATTCTACATTGCTGGATTTGATGATTACAGTTCTTTCAACATATTATATATGCCACAGTGAACGACCAACATCTTTTGAGCTCATATAATAGAAGCACGCAACTATATATTGCAGCAAACAATTGGTGGACTATAGAAATATACCAGTGTACCCAAACACTCTTGTATACATTCTAATATATGCCATATGAATTAAGCTGCTTGCACACATTTTTATTGTTTTTATTTTGTGTTGTATTGTGTGGTTATAGTCCATATCGGACTTTCATGTTAATAAACCGTATTTGATATTTTATGTTTGCTGCTCGGTGCATATGTATATTTTCACATAGGTGAATTTGAATTTTTATTAGCATTTTATAGCACTGGGGTTATCCCTATTGGGAATATTTGCTTGCTTTTGTTTACTTATAGAGGAGTAGGTAAAACACCTCTCTACCCTACAGCTGCTATTTTTCAATCTTCAGAGCAACCAACCTGGTGCACTCTCGAGTGCACCTTTGTTTTTCTGTAGATTTACTAAACAGCAGGAAAGGAAAAATCGAGATGTTGCTCATAGCAACCAATCATATTTAAGCTCTCACTTACCTGTTACATACTAGTCAGTTAGACTCTGATTGGTTGCTATGGGCAACATCTCCATTTTTTCTTTTACACAGTTTAGTAAATCTAGTCCCAAGTCTGTAGTATTAAACTCGAGAATAGAAATGTGAAAAACCAGAGAAAACATAGCATATTCAATAATAAAAAAAAGAAAGAAAGAAAGAAATGTGGTAGACCACGAGCACCCAGTAGACAGTGTAATAGAGGCAGCACCAGAAGAAATTATAGGTTGGAAACTAGACTTTCTGGAGAAGAGGAATACCACCTAGGTCAGAGGTTAACCAAGTCCCTGCTGGTAAGTCCAGAACGCTGTAAAATAGGAATTGTCTGAAGAACAGGTGTTGGAAAACAAAAGATAAGAATGCAGTTAGGGTTAAGGGAGCTGGTTTGAAGGG
>WWET01004054.1:104094-118686 GCA_011038615.1 Limnodynastes dumerilii
TTTATCTTAGGATTGCAACAGTTTTGAGGTTGCTTTATATGGATTAACTTCAAATATAAAGATAGGGATCGCAGGAGATCCAAAATAGGTTGAACTTGATGGACTGTTGTCTTTTTTTAACCTCATCAACTATGTAACTATGTAACTATTTGTTGTTCTATGGTACCAGTACAGAACATTTCAAATGTGCAATCAGCAAGCTTCATGACACAGTTGCAAATATTTTTGCCTGCTTTTACCACCACTTTCAAGCTATGCGGTAAACTGTGCTAGTTCTCCATTCAACATTATCAGCTGACGGTTCACTTTGCTATAACACCCTCCACATAATGTATTTATCGGTGCGGGGTTACCAGTGCTGAATCTTTAGTTTATCATTATCTGGCGGTCAGCTGTGCTGTATTATATCCTACTTCTTCCATGTTCATTGGTGTACAGTTACTCGTGCCAAACCATCGATTTTATCACTCCGGGTGGTCAGCTCTCGCTATATATTGCACCATTTGTTTTCACTGATGCAGAGTTAACCATTCAGTATTTGCTGTTTTGACCAACATCGGATGGCCACGATCAGTATTATGAATTTATGATCATTCATCATTAACAGAATCTAATATAAATTTATATAATCACCTCTATCATCTATCACATTGGAAAGCATGGAAGATCCATTTTCAGGTTTGCAATTATTGTTAGTTTTCTTATTTATTATTCAGTGGAACTGACTTCTTTTTTACTCATCATTTTACAGAGCTCTGTTTTCACTATCCATACTATCAGTTTTATTATATTCTTCCCATTGGGCTAAGAGACTAATGATTATCAGTTTCAACATATGACCATCATTGCAATCATTTTTTTTTTTTTTAATATATATTCTTTATTTATTGTAAAACTGTATATAAAGTTTACAAACATTTTGCAGACATAATAAAGGGATAGAAGTCCCCACAATGACATCTCATATAAATGGAAAACCAAAGCAGAATGGTGGCGACATTAACAGGTCTAAACAAAAATACAGTATATCTCAGGCACAACTAACTAAGAACATATTAAGCTCAATCTTTGTGGGAAAAAGTGCCTATAAAAGAGAGTAATCAAGTACAGTTTTGTATTTTATTTGGATTGGGGTACATCGGATATAGGGTAGAGGTGAATGGGAAGGTTAGGGGGGTAAAGGAAGTCAGGCTAAACTTCAATATCCAAATATTAAGATATTAAATATAGGGTATCAGGTGAACAGGTGTTAGGTTTAGGTCTGCTGTAGAACATTATTTGTCTTAGGGTGATGGCATGTCTACCAGGGCAGAACGGGTCCAGGTATGGAAATCTGGGCTATCTTTGAATTGAAGCCAGGGAAACCAGGTTGCAACGTAACCCTCACGTTTATCTTCAGCGGATGTAATAATGTTCTCCATAGACATGTAAAAATCTATCTTGTTAAACCATTCCTTGATTGATGGGGGAACAGGTGATCTCCAGTGAGTGGGGATAACCGCTTTTGCTGCATTGCTTAACCTTGCGAAAAGCGAGTGTTTGTAGCTCGACAGGGAGCATTGGGGGTTATTTAAGAGCCAGAATTCAGGAGACATAGGAACTGCTACATCAGTAATTTTGTGAGTGATGCAGGAGACGGTCTGCCAAAAGTGTTGTAGGCATGGGCAGTAGCACCAAATATGAGAGTACGTGGCTACGTACCAAACACCTCCAGCACTGTGAAGAATGGGCAGAAGAGATGTTATGTCATGTACCATCTTGACAATATTTTATATTGTGTCTCCTGGACAGATAAGCTCACTGAACCGAGGTGTGTGGCTGTAAAGATCTTTTCCCAATCCTCCTCAGCAACCGAAGTTCGGTGGTCCAAGTATGAACAAAGGTGGGCTGTGACGTGTCAGTGTCTAACAGGAGCCGGTAGAGCTTAGAAACAAGTTGGGTGGGCAAAGAAGGGCCCATGCCTAATGTTTCGTAATGGGTTTTAGGGCGGCTGAAATGTTCAGCTCTAGAAGGGGAGGACAAATAGTGTTTAATCTGTAGATAGACCCACATGTCCCTGCCCCCCAGAGCAAACTCCTTTTGAATATCGCAGAAGGCAAGCGGTCTTCCCCTTTGCACCTGCCGACCGACACATACCACTCCCGTGTTCTCCCAGGTTTGTAGGGCTGACGGTAAAGAGAGTCCCGTGGCAAAGTCAGGTTATAAAGGAGCGGGGTTAAAGGAGACTGTGGTGAGGGATCCCCTGTTTCTCCCGGAAGGTGTCTCCAGCAATCCAGAGTTGGGCCTATAGTTGGGTGAGTAACACGTGGGTAACGTCCGTAACCAAGGTATAATATGTAGAGGACGGGAAAGGCTATCTGACTCCAGCTCCACCTATTGCTTAGAGGTGGTTGTCTGGGTCCAATCCAAAATTCTACTGAGTTGTGAAGCGTAATAATAATTTTGCAAGTTGGAGAGTTGCAAACCTCCTTGACTTTTAAGTTTGTAGAGGGTGCGGAGCTGACAGCACGGTCTCCTACCTTGCCAAATAAAGGAGCAGCAAAGTTGTCAAAACTCAGAGAAGAGAGACTGTGAAATACAAATGGGCAGGGTTTGGAGTAGGTACAAAAATTTAGGGAGGATATTCATTTTGATGATATTGATGCGGCCAAACCAAGAGAACCACTTAGGGCTCCACCAATCCATGTCGATTTTGTTTCTCTTTAAGAGCAGTGGGAAATTGGCTGCATAAAGGTTCCGCACATCAGGGGTCAAAAGGTACTTCAGTGTAGTGGGGGACCGTTTGAAAGGAAATGCACATTTCAAGCCGCCTAACATGGGGTGTGTCATTTGTAGGGGCACAGCGACAGATTTATCATAGTTAATTTTAAAATTGGATAAGTGGACGAAAGTTTGAAGTTCTAGAATTAGCGGGGGTAGTGAGGTGATAGGATTTGTAAGGAAGGCAAGGACAGCGTCCCCAAATAGGGTCATTTTGTACTCCATGTGTCTGAGTCACACTCCAGTGATATTGGGGTTAAGTCTAACCATTCGGGCTAGGGCCTCCATGCATAGAGAAAATAAGAGAGGAGAGAGCGGACATCCCTTCCTCATGCAGTTAGTAATTGTAAAGGATTCAGATAAAAATCCATTAATTTTTACTCTCGCCATGGGGCAGGAGTATAGGGCTGTGATATGGCTGAGGCATATTGAACCTAATCCTAAGTGCTTCAGTAGTCCCTCCATAAACTGCCAGTCAACTCTATCAAAGGCTTTCTCTGCGTCTGTCGAAAGAAAAATGGTGGGGATGTTGTGACTGTGACGTGATGCATGAGATCTATCACCTTGGTGGTATTATAACACGCCTCCCTGCCCATGAAAAAGCCCACTTGATCATCATGGATTATAGTCGGTAGTAGTGGCTTAAGTCTATTGGCTAATAACTTGGCATATAATTTGAGGTCAACATTCAACAAAGACATAGGCCTGTAGCTAGGACTCCTGGAGAGGTCCTTACCTTCCTTAGGAATCACCGTAATGTGCGCCATGAGAGCTGGGGTAGGGAGTGGGGATTGAGAAGAGATTTCATTAAAAGCCGAAAGCATGACTGGGAGTAGTTTCTCCTTGAACATTTTATAATAGGACACAAGGAACCCATCTGGGCCAGGGCTTTTCCCAGTGGATGTGGATTTAAGGACAAGTTCAAGTTCATGCAAAGTGAAGGGGGTCTAAAGGGCGTCACTAGATGCGGGTGTCAGCATAGGAATTCGTGAGTGACCTAAGTAGTGTTTGATTTCTTGGAACTTGGCTTGATTGGCCGCATCCGAGAGTGGGGGGGGGCTAAGATTGTATAGGGTTCAGTAGTATTCTAAAAAAGCCTTAGCAATGTCCGGTGTGGGGTTCACCAGGGAGCTTTTTAGATTTTTTTGAGTTTTGATCTGATGAATGTAAGATTGAGCCATTTGGATTCGCAGAGCTCTAGCTAACATTTTCCCGGGGCGGTTAACATTCAGGAAGTAGTGGCTTTTACATCTACAGAGGGCCCATTTGTGCTTATCATTTCGTAGCTGGGATAGGGCGAGCCTGGCTTCTGTGAGTTCTTCTAGGGTATCAGGGTCTAGGGACTGTTTATGAGTGGCTTCTAGGGTCTGAATTTTTTGGAGCAGCCTCTCTCTCTCTCTCTCTGAGCTTCCTTATGCTTCCTAAGATAAGAGCCCAGCTGTATAGCCTTGCCTCTTAGGATGCATTTATGGGCTTCCCACAGTGTCATCCGCGAGGTCTCTGGGTTATCATTAAAGGACATATAATCCTCTATGGCTGATTCGAGTTAATTTTTACAATACAAATCCTGCAGTAGGAGGTTGTTTAGACTCCATGTCCAATCTCTGGGTTGTGGGTGTTGAGGTTCCAGGGTCAGATAGATCGGCACATGATCTGACCAGGTGATTGGGCCTATGGATGAATCCAGTAATTGGGGGAGGGAGTTATGGTCAAGGAAAAAGTAGTCTAACCTGGAGTATGCCTGGGCGGGATGGGAGAAAAGTGTGAAGTCTTTTTCCCTCGGGTGGAGAATACGCCAAGTGTCTATCAGCTGGTGCTCATGGAGAAGTCACCTTACCTGCTGGGAACTGCGGATGGTAGATCTAAGAGTCCCGGACGAGGAGTCCAGACGTGGATCCAGCGTCCATTTCAGGTCTCCCATGACCACCACTGTACCCTCACGGTGTTGCTTAGCTTGTTCCAGCATGTCCAATAGAGATTTATGCTGCCCTTGGTTCGAAAGATAGAGATTTATAAATGTAAAGATTTGGTTAAAGATTTTCCCAACAACCAGGATCCCCCTTCCATCACCCAACATTATACATTTAGAGAGCGTAAAGGGGATATGTTTCGATATAAGGACTTCCACCCCTCTTGATTTCCCTGCCAAGTAATTATTACAAAACACATTTGGGTAGTTTTTATTGGAAAAATAAGTAGTAGTTTTTATTGGGGGGGAGTCAGCTCTAAAATGTGTCTCTTGTAAAAAGGCTATTTCTATTTTGTCTCTATTCAATGTTTGAAAGAGGTGTGAGCGCTTTTCAGGTGTGTTGAGCCCTCTAACGTTAAAAGAAGTGAATTTCAATTCACGTTTGCTGGCTGCCATCAAGGAGGTTGGAAATGGTTCATATCAGGCCTAAACTCCTGAGAGGGAGAAGGAAACGGGAAAGGAAGGGGGCGCAAAGTGAAGCCTGACTGTGAGGGACAAGGATGGGAATATGAATACGGGGTAAAAAAGCTGTAGATATCTTTGAGAAATGTAACACTAGTACGGGTAATGATAACCTGTATTGTAGGGGTTAGGGTCGCAAGAACAGGTTTCTTGCAAATTAAAGCTGCTAAGTCTATGGCAATGAGGGTTATGGCCATGGACTAGAACATGCAGCTGAAAGGGGTACGGAAGAAACAGGAGACCACCTAATGTATGCAAGTATAATCAGCTATCTAGGATAAACCAAGCATAAAGTCTAAGACATCTTTGTGCATTCAATTTACAAATAGAGCTATTAAAAGTAAAAAACAGACAAAACACATATCAACATGGGCAATCGTCCGATAATGAGTGGGAGGTATGCTATCATTGAGAATATAACCGATAAGGCTAGAGAATATAACTAAGAAAGAAAGAATTTTCCCTCTTTTAGTCATGGTTAGCATGCCGATTGTAACGTTGCGCGGCAGAAGCCGCGTTACTTACCGGACCAGAGGGCTCCGGCGTCTCACGGGCTACTCCAGCGGCGGTCTCCGGCGTCCTCGTGGACCGCTGGGCGCCGCCCTCTTGCCTGAGGCATGTGACTCCCCGCGGCCAATCCTGAGGCAGGCCAGGGGAGCACGTGTCAGAGGATCCAATCAACGGCTGGAGCGGGCTATTTAAACCCCGCTCAGCTGTTCCCCTGTGCCAGAACTTCGTGTCTTCTAGGAGACTGGTTCATACCTACCCTGCTCGTGACCAGCATACCTACCTGCCTGTCTTGCAGCATACCAACCCTGCTTGTGACCAGCATACTACCTGCCTGAATCTATAGCAGTCATACCTGCTCATACCTACCTGCCTGAATCTATAGCAGTCATACCTGCTCATACCTACCTGCCTGAATCTATAGCAGTCATACCTGCTCATACCTACCTGCCTGAATCTATAGCAGTCATACCTGCTCATACCTACCTGCCTGAATCTATAGCAGTCATACCTGCTCATACCTACCTGCCTGAATCTATAGCAGTCATACCTGCTCATACCTACCTGCCTGAATCTATAGCAGTCATACCTGCTCATACCTACCTGCCTGAATCTATAGCAGTCATACCTGCTCATACCTACCTGCCTGAATCTATAGCAGTCATACCTGCTCATACCTACCTGCCTGAATCTATAGCAGTCATACCTGCTCATACCTACCTGCCTGAATCTATAGCAGTCATACCTGCTCATACCTACCTGCCTGAATCTATAGCAGTCATACCTGCTCATACCTACCTGCCTGAATCTATAGCAG
The DNA here is from genome assembly GCA_011038615.1 of Limnodynastes dumerilii. Taxonomy (NCBI): domain Eukaryota; kingdom Metazoa; phylum Chordata; class Amphibia; order Anura; family Limnodynastidae; genus Limnodynastes; species Limnodynastes dumerilii. The sequence continues at coordinate 110,610 of WWET01004054.1, forward strand.
TCATACCTGCTCATACCTACCTGCCTGAATCTATAGCAGTCATACCTGCTCATACCTACCTGCCTGAATCTATAGCAGTCATACCTGCTCATACCTACCTGCCTGAATCTATAGCAGTCATACCTGCTCATACCTACCTGCCTGAATCTATAGCAGTCATACCTGCTCATACCTACCTGCCTGAATCTATAGCAGTCATACCTGCTCATACCTACCTGCCTGAATCTATAGCAGTCATACCTGCTCATACCTACCTGCCTGAATCTATAGCAGTCATACCTGCTCATACCTACCTGCCTGAATCTACAGCAGTCATACCTGCTCATACCTACCTGCCTGAATCTACAGCAGTCATACCTGCTCATACCTACCTGACTGTATCTACAACTTACTTGCCTGACAGAGACTGTTCTCATACACGCCAGTTCGGTCTCATCCTGCCGCCTGTCTGGGTGGAATCTCCGTCTGTCCCTTCAGGGCTCATATGCACCACCAATATTTAAGACCACCCAGCTTCGTATTCTCTGTTTCCGCCCACCAACCTGAACCCAGTACGGATCTACCTCAGAACGTGACACCGATGATTTAAGGTGAGGAGAACAAAGACCAATATAAGTCTGCATCAGGGTTCGGCGCTTATGGTACCGAACATATTGAGGCACAGTATAACTAAACAGCCGTTAAATAGCAGGGAAAGTGGAAATTACGCTACTGAGGCTAAGCATTATAGCTATAGTGTGGTAACAGAGAAAGACTTTAACATTAATCAATATACTCAAAGTCCGTTGTTGGCGGAAGATCCTTGTGAAGGGTGAGTTTTCCTCTTTTGTCTGCGGGTGGGTATCCACTCCGAGGACCGGGCAATTTGGGTCGGGACCAACTGGTGAACCTTTCCCAGTCAGGGAGAGCGATGACTGGCAGGTTAAGAGTGTCATAAAAATCGGCTACATCTTCAGGTGCTTGGAGGGAAGCTGTTTTACCGGCGTGGGTTACTTGAAGCGCGAACCTCCATCGGTGCTTAATGTCCTTCTCTCGTAGGGCAGCAGTGAGGGGGTAAGCAGACATCGTTGTTGTAGAGTACTCCAGGAGAGATCCTGGAAGATCTGTATTGGGTGGCCGTCGAATTCTAGATCTTTATATTGTCTTGCTTTTTGTAGAATCTCCTCTTTAATTTTGTGATAATGCAGCCTACAGATGACATCTCTGGGCCGGTCCTGGGATGGGCCCCTAGGTTTTAGGGCACGGTGTGCATGATCAAATAATATTGTGTTATCCGAGGAGGCAGACAAGACAGTATTAAATATTCTAGGGAGGGCATCTTCCAGGCACTGCGCTTGGACGTCAGGAAAGCCTCGGATTCTCAAATTGTTATGATGCCCTCTGTTGTCTAAATCTTCCATATGCCTTTGAAGTTGCTTAATAGTGTCGGCTTGCTCCTCCAAGGTGTGCTGAATATTTATGATAGCGTCAGTTTGCTCTTCCTGAGTCGCTTCCACTTGCATAACCTTGGAAGTGGTTTGTGTAAGGTCAGCTCGCAGGGCGGCGGCCTGGCTATGGAGGGTGTCCATGAGACGCGTCTCCAAGTCTTGTGTGTCTTGTTTAGTGGGAATTGATGGCACGCGTTTTCCCATCTAATCCGGATGGAGAGAGGATTTAAGGGTAAATGTATATAATTGGGGATCAGTCCATGTCTAGATGCATAACTTTTCGGCTCCGTCTAAGATATGTAGTCTCCTGGGTTCTTCATCTCCCTAAGTGAAGGGGTTAATTCATATTAAGTTGGTCTCATGGCTGAGTGAGAAATAGGTACATCAATTAGAGACCACTGTGGCGGAGCATTAAAGAACTCTGCTCCCTGGCAGGTTGAAGAAGAGCAATAGCCCAGGGTATATTAGTGAAGTAGCCTGCTTCTCTTAAAGTAGTAATATTATAGAGATTCTTGCAGCGTTAGCAGCACTGCAGTATAATGAGTTCTTCACATCAGTTTGAAAAGGTACAGTTATGGTGCCCCCTTGTGGAGATTAAAGATAATGGTAATCTGAACCCTGGCAGAGTAATCACTACCAAGGGTAATCATTATTTGTGTACCTCTAGAGAGTCTGCTGCTTAATTAGTTAGAGAGGGCAGCTGAATGAGGAGCCAGCCACCCTGAGAAAAGGTCCACCTCAGGGGGGGAGAGAGAGGGGAGCAGGAGCAGCAGGAGACCACAGGGTCTACCCTGGGTTCCCTTTCTTTTTCTTTTTTTTTTAAGCCCAACAAATGTCCTGTGGGCCAGTAGGCAAAGGGAGTGTGACCTACTAGATGTCATCAGGCACCCACGAAACTTGCCTCCCTGAAATTCGAATGGCCGGCGTAGCGCCTCAAGATGGTGCCTGTCTTCACTCCCACCTCAGCTCGCCGCTCCCCCGCCGGAGGTATGGAAGAAAGCAGAGGTCCCTCACCACGGTGGAGACTGGCCGCTGGTAACGTATCCAGGCTCAGTCCGGTGTTTGATTTGGGCACCTCTATCCAGCAACGGTCTCAGGCGGGCCTCTATGCGGCCTAAAAAGGTAGGCACCAGCAGTGAAAAGGCATGCAGCTTGTCGGGGCAAAAGCTGTCCTAAGTACAGCTTTAAAGCTCAGCCGCGAGTGACAGGACATGGAGCACTCCTCCGGAGTGAGAGGAGGTGAAAGGCCTAGCGCAGGCCGCCGCGTGGTAAGGCAGCGCACTCCAGGGAGCGCAAAAATGCAGCTCCGAGCCCACAAATGGAACTGGGGAGTGAGAGAGGGGATTGGAGGTAAAATGGAGGGAATTGAGGTATAATGGAGAGTGTAAAAGGGGTTATAAAAGTGCTGGTAGCCGGAGCTCACTAAAAGCATGTACAGTCGCTTGTAGAGTTAGGACATGCCCCTATATGTTTTTTATTGTTTTATTTTTTATTTAATTAATTTCATTAATTAATTAATATTGCGTTCAATGAGTCTATTTCAATTTTTTTTATAACATATTTAACATCTAACATTCTTTAATATTTCATCTATCTATATAAAAGCCATTCTGCTTCTTACCGTTATATGCATGCACAGTGTTGTCCACAGTATTGTCCACATGTTGCAATACTGCGCATGCCCAACGGTGAGGCGCAGAATAAACTCAAAAAAAAACCACACACACACACATTCCCCCCTCTCCCCTGTGAGTCCCTTTTACTTACCTTTAGCGGTAGCAGGAAGCTCCCAGTATCAGAATTTGCCACCAGCCGCTGCCCTCTCCTGCTGCCAGCACTAAAGAAATTCTTGCAACATCCATGTTGTTGGCCGGGGAACTTCCAGAATGCAGAGGTAAGGTGGAGATGGCGGCAAGGGGTCCCTCCCCCAGGGGGTGGAGATATGATGGAGATACTGGAGAGGGGGCTAGAGACATGATGGGATTACTGGGGGGGGGGGGTGAATGGGCAATATTTTTCCCGTCTTTATGATGGGTTTTAGACTAGTTAACTATATTTGGTGCTTTAACCCTATATTTTTTTGTTGCTATTTTGTTTTGGGCTATTGACAAGCCCCACACTTGTCTTAAGGTCAGCTGTCTCAGGTTTTTATCAGGTGCTAGGGGGATATTATATTGTTTTTTTTTTAGCAATTTGAGGAATAACAACAGGCTATAAAAATGTTCACATAAAGCCATGACATAGGTAGATCAAGTTCTTCATTCGCTTTGCCAGGACACAAGGGCTTGCCAAATCTTGGAATCTGATCACTATATTTTGGCAACCATTCTTAATCCTAGGTTTAAGTGCTACTTTACATAATTTTTCCAGATGATTTTTCAATCTCTTTCTTTAGCTTCTTCAGGTCATTTTGCTGCCAGGAAACAACTGTCCTTTTCAAACACAACATTCTTGATGGAGAGGTCACTCAGCGCACCTCAGTCAGAAATTATGACATCCGGTCTGGCTTAAAAGACATCCCCGCATATACTGACACTACTACCATGAGTCAGTCTCATACTTTAACCATCAATAGAATGGTGGAGGATTACATGAATGAGCATGTACAAATCAGCACCTCAGACAGTCCAGACAGGGCTCAAGGACAATATGCTACACAAATAGTGCAATACCTGGCTTGCTGTTGTGGTGTAACTACTCTTGGACTCGTACTTAACCAGGAATCCTTTGTCATTGCTTGAGGGCTGCTACTTGAAGCTAGATAATCTTCTAAAAAGTGAGGATTCTCGTTTTGCCAACTTTGCATAGCAGGTGTCACCACTGTGACACACTCACTGTACATCTTGATCAGGATCAGCTGCAGTGAAAAAGTCTAATGATTATTTGAGCTTAAGTTTATCAAATAACCCCATAGACTTTTCCAATGCCTTTTTTTAATGCCTCTTTTCAATGTGTGGTTTGTCATGGGTCCAGGTTGGTGTTTAAATTATCCGCATTTTATGCAATTCATTTCCTGAGATGTATTCTTTGGGACAGTTCGCACTGTCAATTGTCCTTTTCTATTGTAAATGTTATGGTCTTTCTAATGACTGTGCTTAGGAAGCTTATATCATTTGCTGTAGCCATAATGAGAATAAGCTGCACTGTCTAGGCATTGCTACACCCCTGTGCTGCATCTTCCCTCCCAGATTGCTCTGTCTGAGTATGACCTCCTGTGGGAGAATTTTTGGTACATTCCCAATCATAGGAAGGGCCTTATTACATACTCTATCTAGGTGTCAATTTTGAATATGAGGAGAGAGAAGGCTCATTTGATTTTACTACTACTCATTAAGAATTAACATGGACTTTCTGTCTTATTGGTAGCACCAGGAACATATCCACAGCCTAGTTCATTAGTAACTTTGAAGCTTTTCTATAGTTATTTCTACCTGCACGCCTATATGTTTTAATATATTTTGTCTCAGTGCTTAAGTCACCTGTTGCTCGCTGATAACGGGACATTTTGGCGTCACATTCATACTCACAGCCAGACAGGCCACTGCTGGGTCCCGATGCCCTGCTCACCCGCCCGCAGCTCCATTCACAAGACGTCACGTGACCTAAGGTCATGCTGGCAGTATTTTGCAGAGCGCACCGCAGAGAAGAGAGCTGGAGGCAAGAAGACGGCAAGAAAAGGTAAGTTTATTATTGTGGAAGAAGGTAGCGGGGGAAATAAGCCTGGCTGGACAAAAATTAAGAGGGAGAAATGAGGCTGGCTGGACAAAAATTAAGAGGGGGAAATAAGGCTGGCTGGACAAAAAATAAGAGAGGGGAAATGATGATTTCCTTTCATTCAAATCCAGTGGGTAACGTCGGCTTATCTAAATATATTTTGGGGTAAAAGGTAAAAAAAATTCCCTCACCCCTGTTTTAGTGTGTATTGTAAAATAGAATTCAAACTAGTATATGTGTGAAAAATGTACTACAACTAAAATACGGGAAAACTGTAGTTGCACAAAGGAAAATAGCATTGTCTACACAACTCTACACTACAGAATTGCTAGAGTGTGTAACTGAGTAGTGAGCAGTCACACTACAAGTAAATATTCTGCTTATAAACAATGCAGAAAAAAAATAAAGCTCTTCTAAATGTGACAAAAATGTCTAGCCTAGCAATACACTGAATTAGTTTAATTTCTTTCAAAAAATACAGTATGCACTGTGTAATGTGCAGTACACTTGGCCACCTATATGTTTTAAATAAAAATTGAGAGCTATAATAAGGGCTGTTGGGGTCTTATTTACCAACAACAGAGCAATATCACTGCCCCACAAGAGTGGATATTTTTGTCAGGCTCTACTGTAGCTGCAGCACAGAACGTTCTTTCACCACCAATCTCACCACCACTCATCTCCTATCTAAAATGGCTCCAGAATCACAAGGGAGTGCCTATAAATCCTCAAAAATTGTGATAACAGTGCTAATGTACTGTCCAATTGCAAAGGAACTAAAAATAGCAGATTTCATGCTGAAGAATCCCAAACCGCAAGATACGATATTTCCTGGAAAATTGAGTTTTCCCTCGTTTTGAAATCTGAATATGGTGGGAAGATCCAAGGCTTGCCTCAGTTCAACTCAAAACCCCAAAATTCGGATCTGTCTGATTTCAAGGAATCCAAACCTCTCATCTCTACAATAGAGTAACACACATAACAACTTACCAGGGGGTAGCTGCTACCAACTATTATTAATCTACCTGACATTAACATGTGTTGTATCTGATACCTAATTCTGGTGCTGAGTATAGCATGTTTTTATATCTTTGTTTTTGCTGAATATCAATTCTGAAATTATAATTTTTTAACCTATCCTAATAAAAGTTATATTTTACCAGGTCTTCACATTATATTTTCATATCAGCCCTTTCTTATTCCAATATACCTCCCTTCCCTCCCTTCCTGGCCTACCCCCGGCCAATTTAACTTTTTCTGTTTTTGTGAGTTGAATTAGCCATTTATATCATTAGTCCTCATTTTCACATCAAGTTACTTCATGGGTACCATAATTTGTATCTAATATATACATAATATCTGATGGTGTATTATTATCAATTCTATTATCATTACTATATGGTCTCTTTACCTTGAACTAATATTTTTCTATTGATGGGATTAGCTCCATTACTATTATCTGGTAATTTCCAGATTTCTATTACTATTAGTGCGCCATATTTTTTCCCTAAAACCCTGTCTTTCTCTTTCCCTCCATTTCCCTTCATCCTCATTGTATTGCATATACATCCAGTGTTTACCGAATTTGGATACTGCGAAACAGGGGATTCAACAACCCCAGGAGAAGAGGCAGAAATCAGCGTCGCAGACAGTATTAACAAATCCTGATGATCTCCAGGTAATTAACCTTTCTAGTCATGAACTTAGTCCACATCATCTTGAGGTTTTACAAAAAGGTTTAACCTTTTGTTTGCCTGTCACTTTTGACCGTTTTAGTTGGGAAAAAGATTTACAATTATTTCTCAGAAAATGTGCATTGGCTAAAATTTATAATAAATCCTCTGATGGTTCTGCTTATGACCTCCAAGACACCATTTGGAACAATGAGGAAAGAGCTGTTTTGGATATAATGGAAGAACTAGCTGATGATTTTCAATTGCCAGAGCCTGTTCCATTAAAACCTTTAAAATACAAGTCCCAATTTTTTCCTGACATTGAAAAATTTCCTGCCTTAGCCATTTTCAGGGATTTAGTGTCCAAAGAGTTTGACAATTTGGTACTCAACCCCTTACAATTACAACCTAATCTCACACCTGATCAGATGATCGCTTTAAAAGATTTAAAATCATGGAAGGATGTAGTTATTAAAAATTCAGACAAGGGTGGAAATGTTGTTGTTCGGTCTAACGAATTATATCTGGCAGAGGCAAATCGCCAATTAAGCGACTCTGCTTGTTACAAATTATTATTTTCCAATCCTACTGAACAATTTAAAACCAAATATAACAATATTATTACATCCGCACACAAAAATGGGATTATCAATAATAAAGATGAAAAATTTCTTCATTGTGAGCACCCAAGGGTTGCTTGTTTATACTTTCTACCGAAGGTACATAAGCATGCCACGGTCCCTCCTGGCCGACCCATAATATCGGGTAATAATTGTTTAACAGAAAACGCCAGTAAATTTGTTGACTTTAAATTACGTAAATTTGTATTCTCCTTACCCTCATATCTTCGTGATTCCATGGATCTGTTGGCTCATTTAAATGACCTAACAGTTTCCAAAGATACTATTGTAGCAACTTTGGATGTCGAGTCGCTCTATACGAGCATCTATCATGATTCTGGCATCACTGCCATTAAATATTTTCTAAATCAACGGGCTGAGGAACCTCAAGATGAATTCATTTTGGAACTGTTAAATTTTGTCCTTAAATATAATTATTTTACTTTTAACAAAAAGTTCTATCTCCAGCAACGCGGAACGGCAATGGGCACAGCATGTGCGCCGACATACGCCAACCTATATCTTGGTTGGTGGGAGCAGGATGTCGTCTTTGTGAGCACCAATGAGGGATATACTTCTAATATCCTTCTTTGGCTGCGTTACATCGACGACATCCTGCTCCTGTGGCAGGGAACATCTAGAG
>WWET01004054.1:122973-135866 GCA_011038615.1 Limnodynastes dumerilii
TTAATATATTAAAAGTAATATGTTACGATTAGTAATCTGTTTTTTTTATTGTGTTGTATTATGGAAGGTGGTCTCCTAAGGGAGCTGAGTTTAACATTTACTTATTAATTTATTTTAATAATTAAATTTTTATTTATTTTGTGATTTATCATTTGCCATTACTTTCCATTAGTGCAGATATATAATTTTAATTAAGTTATAGACAACAGCTTCTAAATCGCCAGATCTTGAATTAGAAGGTCACTTGTTCTCTTATTTTTCTAAAACCTTTTTTTATTATTAACATGACCCATTCCATTAGGTACAAAATACTCTGCTCCTGAGCCTTCAACTGTCAGTTATTATGGGAACCACCTTTGTTGAACAGGCAAATCGTTTTTTAAATATCAGTTAATTCATTTAACCCAGGTGAGTGTTGGTATGGGTTTTGTTGGATGGTCTGTATTTATTATATGAAGGTGATATAGGGCATGTTCCAGACCTACGTATTACCGCTCCAGCGTAAAAACTTTCACTCCCACGACACTCCCCTTACCTTCCTTTCATTACGCCCGCCGAACCCTACCCTAACTTTTCCATGTGTACAATTTAAATGGCTCCCCCCGCCTACATTCCTTAACTTCAGCGTCCGTACTAACTTCGTACTATAAACACGCCTCGTCGTCGGAAAATACGCAAACAATACGGACGCGCAAATAGCCGCTACGAAAAGGTCTTTGGTACAACCGGAAGTTGTCACTATGCACATGCGTGGTGCGTTTTTTATGGCGATTTTACGCTTACGATCAGCGTAAGATCACCTGCGAGCGTAGGTCTGGATCAGGCCCATAGTGTGTTGTGGTTACAAGAATGCTTTCTGTATTTTATGGAAAATTCAGTGTGTTTTGAGTGGCAATTAAATTAATACATTATGTTGTTAAGCCCCATACACACTACATATTTTTATTATTATCGTTTATTTATCAGGCGCCAAGATGAGTGATATTTTAGATCACTTTAATCACCAATCAGCCTGCATACACGCTACACACAATTTTCGGTTAAGCCTTCAGAATTGAGCTTGAAAGTTTAAATTAAACTTTTGAAAAGATGCGATCAAACTATTTTGTGTACTTTGCAACGATCAGGCATGATTGTTGCAGCATACACACTTGCACTATATCATTCAAAACACTCCTTTATCGGGTGATTTGAAGGATTATTGTTTATAAAACTGTAGTGTGTATGGACCTTAAGTTAAAGCGTTTACTAGCAAACAGTGTGTGCTGTGTAACAGTCACTAGGATGTAGTTTGGAATGCAAGTTAATTATGTAATATTATACACAATTCAACTTTATTATATTAAAAAACAATTATAATTAGTCATTCAAGTTTTGACTTTTTTCCTTGGTTCAACTTTGTACCTACTGGAGAGGGGGTGGGGCCTCAAAATTATTATTGTACAGGGCCCCAAGATTTCAGTTGTCGGGCCTGGAGGTAGCGATATTTATTGGAATAGATTTGTTCCTACAGGGCTCCCCTAGGAGTCCTGTATAATCCTGGACAGTTAAGCTGAATGACACTGAGGAGCAAGAAGGTAAAGGTAAGTTTAGAGGAGACTGGGCATATAAAAGGGAGCATCAGAGGAGGCTGGTCACGTAAAAAGGAGTATCAGAGGAGGCTGGGCACATAAAAGGGGACACAAGAGTAGGCTGGGTATATAAAAGGGGGCATCACAGGAGGCTGGGCACATAAAAGGGGGCACAAGAGTAGACTGGGCATATAAAAGAGGGCACAAAAGGAGGCTGGGCACATAAAAGAGGGCACAAGAGGAGGCTAGCAATATAAAAGAGGACACACGAGGAGGCTGGGCACATAAAAGGGGGCATTAGAGGAGGTTGGGCACATTAAAGGGGGCATCAGAGGAGGCTGAGCACAAAAAAGAGGGCAAATGAGGTAGCGGGGAACACAACAGGGGGCACAAGAGGAGACTGGGCACATAAGAGGGCATAACAGGAGGCTGGTCACATACAAGGCTGCATGCATACCTTTTTTTTGGGGGGGGGTGGCACCCTGGGCTCTGCTAGCTCTAGAAATGGCACTGTTCATATCAGAAAATATCTTTGTTAGCAGGTGCATAAAAAGAAATGCTCTTGTTAACAAAGATATTTTCCAGTATGAATGTTCTTAATGTGTTCACTTTTTATTGATTAAATTACAAAAATCAGATGTTTGGATTATATTTACAATGAATATAATCCAGAAGAGTAAAATATTGAACTGAACCTGCAAATTTAATCCAACTTTGGATATCAGTGACAAAGGGGTTGATGGAGCCTCATAACCATCACCCCCTTTAGTAAATTTCTATTATTGTGGTTATTTTATGTTTTAACTTTATCCTTTGTGCCTTATTTTATTTAATTTTTTTTTATTTAACAGATTCGTGGGAGGGGCCCGAAAAAAATTAAGTGTGAAGGGCCCCAAGATTTCTGTTGCCGGCCCTGCTCGCAACAAAAGAGAAACTTTGTTTCAACATGCTGGTAAATGTGTTTTAAAGAGACAGTGCTTTCTATCTCTTCTGGAGTTAAGCTGTTTTATTATACCACGTTTAAATATTGGAGCTCCATTGTGGTTAATTTACTCTATTGACCTGTCTGATCAACAGCCTCTAGACATTTCTGTTTGGATGTGTAGGGATATATGTTTTATTTTAATACTGATATATATTTTTTATGTTTTTTTCAGCTATTTTTATCTTTTTTTGTTCTTTAATCTAAATAAATAATATTAGATTCCTGAAGCACTTCATTTTCTCTTTTTACTATTATTGCATAGGGGTTATCCCTCCCCAGAAGCTGCTGCGTAATTTATTTTATTTTTATTTGGAATGCTATTTGGCATTATGTTTGCACCTCCAAGTTGCTAGCGCTCCACCACTTTTATTTTTATTTTTTACACCAAAGTTGTTGGCTTGGTTGTAGACCAATAGCAGGTTGTGGCTATCTGGCTTGTGCTGAGATCTGAGTGCAATGGGCAGAGAACCAGGTGCCTGATGAATGCAAGATGCTAGATTATTTGTATAATGCAGAGATTTCCATAAACATGAATCCAGGAGCAGAATGGAAGCAGTGGAACAAGGTACAATGATAACAAAGGACCAAAAAAAATGGTAAATGAATTGTGATGTGGAGCTACACCAACTTTCTCATGATCCCAACTTCATGTCCTTTTCTTGTGTGTATCTGACTCTCTTGACCTGTGTGCTTAATTGAAGTTTCTTTATTATAAGGGACTAGATAAAGTCTAAAGACTTCTATAGACTAATAAAGAGACTTCAATTAAGAACACAGATCAAGAGAGTCAGGTACACACAAGAAAAGGACATGACGTTGCCTGTTGCTCTGACACTGGAATAAGTGAGAAGGGAGAAGTAGTCACATAGGGCCAGGTCCACTTTTAAGTATGTCCGGGTACTTATGCATGTGATATGTGCAGGGGACCAGTTATGGATGGAATGCAGCACAATTGATTCAGCATTCCATACAGCAATGGCCTCCAACAGTGGGGTTTGACATACACCCTGTGTACGGTAAAACATGAAGGCTTGGCTAAGACAAGGCTTATCTAGGGTCCAGGGTTTGGAAGGTCTGTGCATAGACTATATTATTGCATGCACGGATGTTAATTTTAATGGACTTCTGTGCATGCGATTGGACTTTATTCAGGATCAAAACCTTTGCAAAAGGGATGTTTTCCTATTTCTAGGATCAGAGAATTTCAGAATTTCCCATGGCGGAACAAGATATGTATATCTCATGTGCTATGTGGTAGGAGGTAGGAGTATGCAAATTGTAAGCAAAGAGCCTTCTTTACCATCCAGACTTCTGAGTCCTAACAAGTTCCAAGCACAACTGAATTATATGTCTGGATCAATTCCCTTTATTCCCCCTCTATTGTTTTTATTAGTTCTCACCAGTACTGCGTGTTTGAACATATTAGATATGTATCCGTCATATGCTCAATAAACAGATCTTTTAGACATAAAAAAAAATAGCAAACTCTTAGTTTGTAAGCAACATAAGTATCATTATAAAAGTTTAATTATAAAACTTTCTAGAATATTATTTTTCCAACAATGTTTTTATAATTATATTGTTTTAAACATTTAAAAAGCACATAGTTACAATAAATCAACAATCCAGTAAAATGTGTTGCAATTCACAATCCTTGCTCAGAAAATACAGTGTAAAATATTAAGTTCTTAAATCAAATATGATTGTCCTAGGAGCAATTTAACAGTTAGGGTTTTGTAATCTACATATAAATTAAACTCATCCAATATTTTTTGTCATAACATTAGTTTTTATTATCTATAGTTTCTGGGTCTCTGATTTGTACTTTAATATGTACTTTATTAAGTTAAAAAATTCTGATTCATTACTAACATTTGTTCAGCCTTTTGCAGTCACACTACTTTAGTTAAATGGAATGCCTGCAGAGGATTTTCAGATGAATACAGGAACTTTTATCAGAAATAAATTAACAGTTCTCATCCTGGCTTTGATTACCAATAGTTAAAGCATTGGTTAAGAATCTCATTTGTCCCTCTAAACATAGATGATTGTTGTGCACACTTTGCACAACATTTTGTCATTAAGCTAAATGATCACCACAAAATAAGGGGCCGGATCCAGAACTACGTCCGTCAACCATAGACGGACGTAGTTCAATAAACAGTAGCTACGTAATCTGCGTATCGTTTCGATAAGTAGATTGCGTATATGGGGTCTTTTAGATTTCTATCCATCTATCCATCCCTGCATGATCCATCTAGTCTGTACAGTCTAAAAGAGACCACTACCCCTGCTTGTACTGACATATTTTCCAAGGATCCTATCTTAAAACTTCCTCTGTCCTCACTTAAAATGGGCTTGCACTATCAACAAAAAGTGGGCATTTTCTGATCCCAGTGATTGGAAAATAATGCCCCCTTTTCTTCTGTTTGTTCTGAATCCAGTCCATATTGATTAAAACCTAGTGTCACACATTGCGGCAAACGCCGCCGGACTTACCCGCGGCTACGCTCCTCTGACTCCATCGGCGTGCTGCGGTCCTGTCTGGCGGGAGCTCCGTCTCATGGGCGCCGCCATGACAGTCCGTGGCACATGACTGCCAAGCACCAATCGGGCCTCAGCAGCCGCAGCCATGTGACACACATGGCCAATCAGCCCTTAGAGAGGGCTATTTAAACCCAGCCAGAGCTCTCTTCTGTGCCAGATCTACTTTGTCACAGAAGGAGCCTGGTTTCTCATTTCTGCCTGCAATCCAGCCTGTTACCAAGCCTGCAATCCAGCCTGCAAATCAGGCCTGCAATCCAGAGGGCCCCCTGTTTCATCTTTAGAACCCCGACTCCGCCCTCTCTCCAACCCACAGTTGTCCCCGAAACTACCAAGGCCGTGATAGTTAGATCTGGCCATATGGATCCGTCTGGGCAAGACCCTCGGGGACCTGCTGCTGATTTCAGTCTCCAGGACAGAGTCCAGATGCAGGAGGCCGCACTGTCTCAAGTAGTGACCTGCCTCCAGCAATTGACGAATCAGATGGGAGCTGTTCAGCAAGTCATGATGGCCCAAGGTCAAGCATCAGTGTCTCAACCTGTTCCTGTACCCGTGGGTTCCAGAATCCCTTTGTCTACCCCGGCCAAATTTTCCGGAGATCCTGCCCAGTGTCGTGGTTTCCTGAATCAGTGCAAACTCCTTTTCGAGCTCCAGCCGGAAAACTTCCCAACTGACCGGGCAAGAATAGCCTATATTATATCTCTTTTATCGGGGAAAGCCTTGGCATGGGTATCACCCCTATTGGAGAAATCAAGTCCTATCCTGTCTTCTCTAACGGACTTTTTGCAAACTTTCCGGACCATCTTCGATGAACCCGGACGTACTGCTTCCGCTGCATCGGACATTCTCCGTCTTCGCCAGAGAGACTTGTCAGTCGGGGACTACACCATCCAATTCCGCACTTTAGCTTCAGAACTCTCATGGGATGAGGAGGCACTGATGTCTATCTATCAGGAGGGCCTGTCAGACCGTATCAAAGACGGACTATTATCATGCAGCATGCCTACCACGTTAGATTCATTGATCTCTACTTGTGTCCGAATTGACATTCGTCAACAAGAACGGCGTACCGAACGCCGGAAGGCGACTCACTCCAAACCACCTGTTCATTCTCGTCCTCGCTCTCCAGTTCTTCCAGTAGAGGAACCAATGCAACTTGGCAGAGCTCACATTACCCCCCAGGAAAGACAACGAAGAATCCAAGACAATCTTTGCTTCTATTGTGGGGAACCTGGACATACTCGTCTGCAATGTTCCAAGCGCCCGGGAAACGCCCGCTCCTGATTGATGTCGAGGAGGTCAATCCGGGAGTTCCTGTCCGCTCCTCAAACCACCGGGACTGTCTGATTCCTTTAACCATGGTCAACGGAGATCTTCATTTAGAGTGTCTAGCCTTGTTGGATTCGGGAGCGGCAGAGAATTTCATCACGGCGCGGATCGTGGAAAAATACCAAATACCTACCAAGCTGCTTCCTGCACCTACTTATCTTACTGCGGTAGATGGCAGTCGTATACCCGGGGGATCTATTACTCTCCAAACTCTGCCCCTTACTCTCCGTATAGGAGCACTTCACTCTGAATCTATTCAATTTCTAGTGCTTCCTGAGGCTACTTCGTCTGTCATTCTCGGATTACCCTGGCTTCAAGTTCACAACCCACATGTGGATTGGGTTACATCTGAAATACTCAGCTGGGGTTTCCTATTGCTTCCAAGGCTGTCTTCCCAAAATATCTCCTCTTCGTGTGGTGAAAGATTTCGAAGATATTAAACTCCCAGCGCCCTACCAAGATTTCGCTGATGTCTTTTCTCCTAGAGCCGCCGAAAAGTTACCTCCCCACCGTCCGTGGGATTGTCCTATCGACTTAATTCCTGGTTCAATTCCTCCACGCGGCCGAACTTATCCTTTATCGATTCCAGAGACCCAAGCCATGTCCGAGTACAACTCCGCAAATCTTCAACGTGGCTTCATACGTCCTTCCACCTCTCCCGCCGGGGCCGGTTTCTTTTTTGTTAAGAAAAATGATGGGAGTCTTCGTCCTTGTATAGATTACAGAGGCCTCAACAACATCACGGTGAAAAATAAGTACCCGCTGCCGCTTGTTCCGGAGATGTTTGACAGAATTCGAGGAGCCCAAATATTCTCCAAATTAGATCTACGGGGGGCATATAACCTCATTAGGATCCGTTCCGGAGATGAGTGGAAAACTGCTTTCAACACCCGGGACGGACACTACGAATACCTGGTAATGCCCTTTGGGCTCAGTAACGCTCCAGCCGTTTTCCAGAGTTTTGTTAATGAAATCTTCAGAGATCTCCTCAACCAGTCTGTCGTAGTGTATCTGGACGACATCCTAATTTTCTCTAAGACCCTGGAAGAACATCGTCTCCAAGTCAAAGAGGTGTTGTCCCGTCTTCGTCATCATCACCTATATGCGAAACTAGAAAAATGCATCTTCGAGGTCAGTGAAGTGACATTCCTTGGATTTATTCTGTCCGGTTCTGAGCTTCGTATGGATCCCGCCAAAGTACAAGCAGTCCTAGAATGGCCTCAACCTACGACTACCAGGGGTATCCAACGTTTCATAGGATTCGCTAACTTTTATCGGAGATTCATTCGTAGTTACTCCACCATCTTGGCTCCTATCACTTCCTTGACCAAGAAGGGGTCCAACCCCTCCAAGTGGCCGTCAGAAAGTACCACAGCTTTTCTTCAACTCAAAGAAGCTTTCTCCACAGCTCCAGTTCTGCGCCAACCTGAACTGTCTCTACCTTTCATAGTAGAAGTCGACGCTTCATCTGAGGGAGTAGGGGCCATTCTGTCACAGCGATTCTCGGACGGACAAGTCCACCCTTGTGCCTATTTCTCCAGGAAATTTCAGCCCGCTGAAAGAAATTACCCAATTGGAGAGAAGGAACTCTTGGCTATGAAGCTCGCACTAGAGGAATGGCGGTACCTGTTGGAAGGAGCAGCTCATCCATTCACTATTCTGACTGACCACAAGAATCTTTTGTATCTCCAGACCGCTCGTTGCCTCAATCCTCGACAAGCCAGGTGGTCGTTGTTTTTTTCACGCTTCTGCTTTTCCTTGCAGTTCACTCCAGGGACCCAGAATCGGAAAGCAGATGCTCTATCCCGGTCATTTTCAGCCTCAGAGCCTGAAACCGGAAAGGAGCAATTAATATTAAATCCTCTTCAAATGGCAGCAACACAACTCGTCAAGCCTCCGCCACCTGGGAAGACTTTTGTACCTCAGTCTCTCCGTCGGAAAATCCTGCTGTGGGCCCATGCTTCAAAGTTTTCGGGTCACGCCGGAGTTAAAAGAACAATAGCACTTCTGTCTCGCTCTTACTGGTGGCCAACCCTTCATCAGGATACTACCGAATTCATCGCTGCCTGTGCGGTCTGTGCTCAGCATAAAGTTTCCCGCAATCTTCCTCTGGGACCTCTTCTGCCTCTTCCTGTTCCAAAGACCCCTTGGTCTTGCATATCAATGGACTTTGTGACTGACCTTCCACTATGTGATAAATTCAATACCATCTGGGTAATAGTGGATAGGTTTTCCAAGATGGCTTACTTTGTTCCTCTCCGAGGTCTGCCCTCCGCTCCAGTTTTAGCCAAACTCTTCGTCCAACATATCTTCCGGTTACACGGCTGTCCTGAAGAGATAGTTTCTGATCGGGGAGTTCAGTTTACGGTAAGATTCTGGAGATCATTGTGTGCCAGTCTTGGAGTCAAACTCAAGTTTTCATCGGCCTATCACCCCCAGACTAACGGGCAGACAGAGAGGGTCAATCAAGATCTCGAGACCTTCATCCGCCTCTATGTATCCTCTTCTCAGGACAACTGGGTTCAACTTCTACCTTGGGCAGAATTTGCTCATAATTATCACTACCATGAGTCCTTGGATACCACTCCGTTCAAAGTAGTGTTCGGTCAGCATCCCAGGATACCACCGTTCTCTGCACTTCCCGCCTCACAGGTTCCAGCATCCGAAATCCTTCTCAAAGAATTCTCTGAATCTTGGAGTAAGGTCAGAGCCTCATTGTCAAAAGCTTCTCTGCGGTACAAGGCACAAGCGGATCGCAAAAGGCGGGCAGTTCCTCTCTTACGTCCAGGAGATAAGGTCTGGTTGTCGTCTAAGAATCTCCGACTCAGAGTACCCTCGATGAAATTCGCACCTAGATACATCGGACCTTTCAAGATATCCAAAGTGATCAATCCAGTAGCATATCAACTTGACCTACCATCTTATCTCAGGGTGCCTAAAGTGTTCCACATCTCTCTCCTTAAACCGTTGGTCATCAACAAATTTTATTCTCCCATCAAGAGACCACCCAAGATTATTGGTACCGCGGAGAACGAATTTGAGATCAAAGAGATCGTAGATGCTCGGTTACGACATTGTCATCTTCAATTTCTTGTCGATTGGAAAGGATATGGTCCGGAAGAGCATTCTTGGATTTGTGCGTCTGATGTTAAAGCTCCAAGACTCATAAAGAGATTTCTAGACAAACATCCATCCAAAGCAAAGCTTGGGTGTCCAGAGGCCACCCGTAAGGGAGGGGGTGATGTCACACATTGCGGAAAACGCCGCCGGACTTACCCGTGGCCACGCTCCTCTGACTCCATCGGCGTGCTGCGGTCCTGTCTGGCGGGAGCTCCGGCTCATGGGCGCCGCCATGACAGTCCGTGGCACATGACTGCCAAGCACCAATGACACACATGGCCAATCAGCCCTTAGAGAGGGCTATTTAAACCCAGCCAGAGCTCTCTTCTGGGCCAGATCTACTTTGTCACTGAAGGAGCCTGGTTTTCTCATTTCTGCCTGCAATCCAGCCTGTTACCAAGCCTGCAATCCAGCCTGTTATCTAGCCTACAAATCTAGCCTGCAAATCCAGCCTGCAAATCCAGCCTGTAAATCTAACCTGCAATCCAGCCTGCAATCTAGTCTGCAATCCAGCTTGTTATCCAGCTTGTTATCCAGCCTGTAATCCAGCCTGCAATCCAGCCTGCAATCCAGCCTGCAATCTAGTTGCAATCTAGCCTGCAATCCAGCCTGTTATCCAACTTGCAATCCAGCCTGCAATCTAGCCTGCAATCCAATTTGCAATCCAGCCTGCGATCCAGCCTGCAATCCAGTCCTTGCAGTCCAGTACTTGCAAGCCAGTCCTTGCAATCCGGTCCTGTAGTCCAGTCCTTGCATCTAGTCCTGCAGTTCAGTCTGCTATCCAGTCCTGCAGTCCAGTCCTGCAGTCCAGTCCTGCAATCCAGTTCTGCAGTCTAGTCTGCTATCCAGTCCTGCAGTCCAGTCCTGCAATTCAGTCCTGCAGTTTAGTCTGCAATCCAGTCCTGCAGTCCAGTCCCGGATATCTACCCGACTCCACCCTCTCTCCAACCCACATTTGCCCCGAAACTACCAAGGCCGTGATAGCTACCTTTCAAAGTCACTGGAAATAATGGCTCCTAGATCCCTTTCCTCCTCGGTAGATTCTAATGTAATGCCATTAAGGAAATATTGAGCCTTTGGGTTTTTGTGCCCCAAGTGCATGATTTTGTATTTTTTGGCATTAAACTGCAGTTGCCACACTCTTGACCATTCCTCCAGTCTACCTAGATCATCCCTCATTTTCTGTACGCAATCCAGTCCTGCAGTCCAGTCCTGCACTGCAGTCCAGCAATCCAGTCCTGCAATCCAGTCCTGCAGTCCAGTCCTGCAATCCAGTCCTGCAGTCTAGTCTGCTATCCAGTCCTGCAGTCCAGTCCTGCAATCCAGTCCTGCAGTTTAGTCTGCTATCCAGTCCTGCAATCCAGTCCTGCAGTCCAGTCCCGGATATCTACCCGACTCCGCCCTCTCTCCAACCCACAGTTGCCCCCGAAACTACCAAGGCCGTGATACCTAGATTGTTTTCTTTCTCTATTTTATTTCCATATTCTTCGAGAGAGTATATGTTTAGAAATTACTATCTCTTTTTCACTGGTCCCAGGTTTCGTTTATTTGCAACCTTACTTCTTGGCTCTATAGTAGGGCTTTCATTCTCACATAAAATCATTATTTTTTTTGATTATCATAATTGAAAACCTGATCAGCTATTATAAGATAGGTGATTTTAAAATGTGCTGCTGATAATAATCTAAGTAGGGAAAAACATTGGACACAGAAACTAAGAATATGGATCTAAATCAACTTTTCATTAGATTGGACAATTTCTGCGTGACTGAAAGTATACTTTGGTATCACTTTACTTTGCAAAAATCCAAAGATTAAAATAAAATATTTAGAGGTTTTAAGAGATTTTAAGTCCCCTTTATTGAAGGATGATGCAATCTTTTTTAAGAAAAATGGGTTTGTTAAACTTCTAATAAAATTAGATTTTTAGAAATTTTTATTAAATTAAGTTTAATATGTTCAACTATAAAATCAAAGAATGGAATGATTTTAGACTAAGGCAATCTAATGTGATGTTCATCAGCATTGAACTTTTTAAAATAGAGAGATAATATCAATAGAAAATGTATTGATTATTTATTTAACAGGTTTTTATATAGCGCCATCAGATTACGTAGCGTTTTACAAAGAATATTTTACATTCACATCAGTCAATGCCCCATTGTAGCTACATTCTAAGTTCCCTAACACAGACATACACACAGACTAGGGTTAATTTATTCAGCAGCCAATTAACCAACCAGCATCTTTTTGGATTGTGGGAAGAAATCGGAGCACCTGGAGGAAACCCATGCAGACATGGGGAGAACATACAAACTCCACACAGGTAAGACCTAGTCTGGGATTCTAGCAATAGCTATATTGTGAACTAAACTTTCTTTTTATTTATGTGCTAACACATAGTGTTATATAATGTTTGTTTGGAGCGCCAGACCTCTCTTTTGTTCCTTGTAGATACATAGTGGTCACTTTGGTCCTTGGCTGCACCTTTTTATCTATATATACACTTGCACACATTTAATTTGTTGAATTCCCCATCATGTCTGTCCAGAGTGATGAAAGCACCTTACATTTTTTACAGCGACGTCCATCTCAGTGCTGGTATGCAGGGAGTGGGGGATTAGCGCCTATTTAGCATGGCGCCTGGATGCACCACATCACCCACCGAAGCGGGTTTGTTCCTTGTAGTTACATAGTGGTCACTTTGGTCCTTGGCTGCACCTTTTCATCTATATATACACTTACACATATTTGTTGAATCAGAAGCGCAGCCTGTTTTCTTGCTACTGTTATTAATTTCATTTGGGAGTCTGACCCCTCCCCAACATGGCTGCTGCATACTGTTTAAATGCAAGAGTGTCTTAACACAGACCTTCTGAGTACACATATAGCAAATGGATAGAGACTCACCTACAGGAGGTGCCTTGACGCTGGGCAGGTGAGCTTAACCCAATATAGTTATATTGTGAACTAAACCTCCTTTTTATTTATGTGCTGACACATAGTGTTATATAATGTTTGTTTGGAGCGTCGGATCCGGTGCTAGGGTGTTCGGCGCCTCCCTGCAAACTTTTATTTTGCACCCTTCTATTTAACAATTTGACACCAGTGACCATCCTAGATTTTAGCAAGCGTCATCATACAACACAATTGTAACCACTATAAAACAACGCAAATCATAGTCACCACTATGCAATAGTGTCTTAGGGCCTGATCCAGAGGTACGCCGATGCGCTGTGCTTACTAAAGCACAGCGTATCGGCGTTCACTTACCCTGGCACTCCCCCTGTGCGGGCGTATGGCCCCTTCCTTACGCCGGCTGAAGGCTACCCTAACTTCAGCTG
>WWET01004055.1:8604-19450 GCA_011038615.1 Limnodynastes dumerilii
TTTCCCTAAAACAAGATGATCCTTACAGACTATTTAGCAACATAAGAGAGTAGCAAGAAGTCACTTTTCAAACTGTTTGTAGCAATGAATAAACACTTTCAGATGGAAGATTAAATATTTGATTTTTCATGTATGTTTATCCTTATGGAGTTTGAGGGTTTTATGCAGTGTTTCTTATTTATTTTAGTTTCCTGGATTCAACATTTAATGTTAAATTAATTGGCTCTAAGAAACAAAAAACAACAACAACATAATAGGACATTTATTGCTACATTATGCATTCACTTAAAAAGGAATTTATATGGGTTAAATGTATTATTAATAATTAAGTCCACTATGTATGGAAATACTATTATTGGTTGAATGCAATTGCTTGTATAAAGGCCACCCACCACAATATAGCGTCAATGGGGATCCAGACCCCCACATGCATGTAATGGCCAGTAGCACTAACCACTGTCTGTAGAAAATCTGGACATTTACGTGTTGTAACGGGGCTTCCCAAGCCCCCAACTCCCCATTTACATGGCTATCCCTGCCTATATGGTGGGGATACATCCATCGTAAGTGCAGGGTCTGCCCCTTTATTGTAAGTACTATTGTATGTAACTTCGCATGCGCAGATGTTCTCAGACATCGGCCGGAGTTCAGGATCTGGCCCAGTGTATGTTTTACCCTTACAAAAAACAAAAAACTAGGAGATCTTGGTTAAAGTAACATTTGCTTTATTAAGAACATTTTAAAAGAAATGTGAGGAGTGCTTAAAATAAAAAAATAATTTTTATTTTATTGTAAAGTTAAAAACTCCCACTACTGGAATATAAGATGTTAAACATTTAACATATAATTGACAATCTTATGCTACATGGCGAAACCAATTGAATATATGTATAAAAAGGACCAAGCTGAAACATTTCTGAAAAATTGGTATATACAGTGGTACTCCCAAAAAGTCTTTTCTGAGATCGTATATTAGACAGGATTACTTGTTCAGTGTCCCATAGATTTTTAAATACAACAAAATCAATATTTATTTATCAAACTTTTTATTGGTGTTGATTCATAACATCTTTTCTATATATACAGTACCTGCAACATCTACTGTATGTGATGAATAACACAAACTGAAATACCTCTTTTATCCTAAAATTATTCATATCAGCCTTATGTACGTCTCATGGAGCTATATATAAAAACAGCTGCTAGCCCGGATCCCATAACACTATTACACTGCATTATTACAATAAACCACAGACACAAGTTGTTAATAGTGGCATTGAATTCTAGCTAATTTCTGTGAAGAGGTTTTACAGTGGAAAAACACTTCAAGTGTTCACGTCAAAAAAATTTGGAAATGTGCTCAGAACAAATGTTTGTTTTACTACAGGAATAAAGCACTTAACAAAGACAAGGTTTTCATAAGTGGTTATTCTGAACATTACTCCATTTGACTTTTTCACAAGCAGTACAAATATCTAGGTTTACCAAATAACTCCTTCACAAATTAGTTAATAACAAACTAACTAGCTATAATTTACTGCACTAAGAAATTAATAGGGTTTCTGATAGAGAAAATAAACACAGTGGGCCAAATCCTAAACTAAGTACTCTAGCGATTTTACGCTAGCCAAAGATGTAAATTCAAAAAAATGATAGGATGAGCGCTGTGGACTTCTAGGCTAGTTTGAGAGTATAATAGATCTAGAAACATCCAATAATTGAGAAAGTGGAATGTGTAGTGATTCAAAATTAATACAATAAAATCAAAAAACGTATATATAGAAAAAACATTCAAATTAAACCCAATGCACGTATCAATCAGCAGCAAGCCAAGGGTGTGTGCTAACACCCCAAACACAAGAACTATAGAAATCACAATATAGCTGCGCTATTAGATAATTGTATTAGAAATAATTATAGAGATTGCAACTCATGGAAAAATCAAAAAAGTATATAACAATTTATTAAAATAACAGTAACAATTAAACATTAAAATAATTTGAGTGGATCATAGCTGTTATATAGATAGAAACAGCGATAGACAACCCAGACAGGTATTGAGAAATTGCGCTTTTAAATGTCCCTTTAATTGGGGTCAGGCAGGTATAGAAAAATTGCACTTTTTTAAAAAATACCTTCAGATAGAGTCTGTGCAGCCACTTCTGTAAATAAAATGTAGGCACTTTTCAAGACGGTAGGGGCTGATAATATATTATCACTCTGGAAGAAAAAATTGCACTCAGAAGATGACTGACCAATATTAAGCAGGTGAGTAACAGGTGGACTTGTTCTCAGCGTGGTTCAATTTACCGGTATCCACCGGTCCTGCTGCAGTCTCTACAGCACTGAGAGTTCCTTTTACCTCAAAGATATTGGTGGTCAGTGATGGATCGGTCAAGTCGCAGTGCAGATGCAATACTCAGAGGTCAGAGTCTATCTTTTTAACACCTCCTCCGTCCAGGCCAACGAACAAGCTGCAATGTGAGTCCAGGACCCGCACTCGTGGGCGTCCCCACGTTGTGGGTCTCGTGCAATCAAGGCAGATAGATTTTAAAAGACTCCAAAAGGCTGATAATAGCTAATAATAGCTGCTGGGTATCAAAGCAAATAAAAACGCTGTATATGTCGACGCGTTTCGTCCTATCAAGGACTTTCTCAAGACAAAAATGAAGTAGTAAGCCCTTTGAATCCATGTCTCCTTAAATAGGGATGGTTGGTTGCAAGAAGTCCATGCCTAATGGACTTCGGTGCGTAAAAACAACGTAGATAGCGTAAATAAAGTTACTACGCATGCGCAATTCATCAGATCGTAAAAATAAGCAAGCAAAACCGGTTCTCTGAATACGACCCAAACATTAAAAAAGGAAGAAATTCAGCAGCTTATAAAAATAATGTTGTAATACAGAGGAAGCAAATGATTGTGGAAACAGAATGAGTTGAAAGATTATATTTCCTAGCTAAACTCTAAATTAGAGTTTAAAAATAATGCTATTCAGAATTTTTGTAAAATTAGAAATTGTTTACTCCTAACTCTGGATTAGCACCTCTGTCTTTTTCTAAAAGCTAAGATTCATTATTTATGTAAAAATATTATAATGACATATTGATAGCCAATATTTTAAATATGTTATAAACAGCCAAAGAAGAAATGCACAGGATTCTGGGTCCATGATCCCTTGTGCCTTTAAGTCCAAAAATGTTGAGGATGCACTTGTGATCTTGCAAATGATAATTATTTTTTGCACAATCATCACTGTTTCCATCACAATAGCCACTGTAGTCAGGACAGTAACAGCTGTCTGTGGTTTATCTTACAATTGGCTCATAGAATTGCCGTACACTGTTGCCATCAGAAATGTCAGCTGGGTGCAGACATTAGAAATATTCAGATATTAATCAATAGTGTTAACATAAAAAAGCATAAAAAAGATATAAGAACCAAAAACTGTGCTGGTACAGATATATATAAATATACACACATGTGTGTGTGTGTGTATATATATATATATATATATATATATAGTAGGTATGATTGTGCCGCCGTGAAGTTGTGGCATGGCGCAAAAGGGGGGCGTGGTCAAACAACATTGATATATATCCCATCTTGGTATGCAGCAGGTATTATTGTGCCGCCATGAAAAGGGGCATGGTCAACTCACTGGGGGTGTGGTGAAACCACTGGGGGCGCAGCTGTGCATCCAAGTTTAAACCATTTCATATATGTTTGAACCAATATACATATACATTCATATATACACACACACACACATATATATATATACACAAACATTAGATGTACTCCAGTGTCACATTCCCTTTATCATTTCTAAATCCCTTTCATCAGCTCCTACTCCTCTTCTTCTTCCTCCTCCTGTTCATTTTCAGCTCACCAATATTCATGTCCCTCCAGTTCCCCCCAGGATACCCATCATTTGTGTCAAGCACCCCCAAGGATCCTCATCATGTCTTCCTAGCCACTCAGTACTTCCATCATGTACCACCAGCCCCCTCACCCAGTACTTTCTGCCTGACATGCAGTCTAACGTGTAAGCTGGCCTGTGTGTTAAAGTACATTATACATTGATCCATGCTGGAACTAAATAGTCATAATAAAAAAAAAAATTACATTAATTATCTGCATTACATTTGCATTTAGGGATGTCTTTGCACATATTCTGAAGTTTTGATACAAATCTTATTATCTATAACTACTACAACTATCTTACTGTTGGGATCAATATAGGATTATGTGGCATGTAGTTATAGAAAAGTTTATTGTGTGATGTCTCTTTTAATGCAGGTAAAGTTCAGTCAGATGGTTAGAGTAACCATTTGTTAGGGTCTCCAGCTAGGCTAAGAAGATCATTACAAAGGGTCTGTTATCATACAGACAGGTGCCAGTAGACTGCTCACATACCACACATATATAGCAGAAAGTCCATATATTGGAGGACACATCCCTACAGACCACAGGAAGAGATGAGGGGGACTCTGAGGGCATCCATCCCCCTTCTCCCTCTACAGAAACTAGAGGTGTATGACATCATAAATGACTGACAAGGGTTAATTCTGGAAGTGACTGGTCAATATCTAATATCTAGGGGCAGGGCAGAGGTCATCAGCATAAAAGGCTTTCCAGAGGTCTTAGAATAGACTGGAGCTAAAACCACATGGGGTCCTGAGCTGGTTTTTTTCTTAGACATTGATAGATAGCTGTCATCTAATTATTAATTAGCCAATAACGTGCCAACCCACCTGTGACAAGATTATAAAAGACTGTAACAAGGAGATGGAGGTGGGTCCTGGGGAAAAAAGGGTGAGCAGGGCTTACGAAGGGAGATTTAGATTTAGGAATTTGAACTATGGAACGGGTGTTGGGGATTGATATCTCCTATCAGGACCTGCAGGCTGTATCTGAATCTTTTGGCTGCAAGAATTTTTGAAATCTTTCCAGAACTTTAAGCTGATCTTCTGTAACAAAGGGCCTGATCCAGAGCTACGGCCGCCGTCGCTAGTACGGAGGCCATAGCCGTAATGCGCATGCGCCGGGCAGATGTTGCCCGGCGTCACTATGGAAACGCCCGATCTATGTCCGGCGTTACTATGGAAATGCCCGATCCATAGTAGCGCCGTAGGGACGCTAGAGGGGACGTCCTCCAGCGTCCCTACGCTCACGTTACTGCTGGTGGGCGGGGGGAGGTAAGTAAATGAGGGTGGGGGGGCGTGCTAAGAGGCCATACGCTCCTGTGTGAGCGTATGGCCCCTTCCTTACGCCAGGCGAAGCTAGGGTAGCCTTCAGTCGGCGTAAGGAGGGGGCCATACGCCCGCACAGGGGGGAGTGTCGGGGCAGAGCACCGATGTTACGCTGAGCGCTACAGCGCTCAGTGTAACATCGTAGCTCTGGATCAGGCCCAAAGACCTCTCCATCAGAAAGGCCCTCAGAGGAGCGAGGGTTACATTTACCAATTTATTGTTCTGTCTGTGTGACAGTGAATAAGATGGACAGTGGGAGTGACTGTTGGTGATTTGTGTCTAGACAGGAGACTTAGGTTATGGGGAAAAGATGGAAAGGAGAAGGGGAGACTTGGGTTAGCCTGCAGGGAAGAGAGAGTTAGGGTTAGGGTAATATAGGGGAAGAGTTAGGGTAAGTATTAGGAAAAGGGTTGGGGTTGGATAAATACTCATCAAATGTCCGTTCTGACTTCCAACCCACACCATATAGAAGTTATCTCTCCCACTTTTCCCCAATAATCACACCTGGGGCCAGATTTACTAAGGCACGGGTTTGGAAAAGTGGAGATGTTGCCCACTGCAACCAATCATATTCTAGCTCTTATATACTAGAGAATGCCAGTTAGAATCTGATTGGTTGCTATGGGCAACATTTTCCAAACCCGCAGCTTAGTAAATCTGGACCATTGTTTGTAAAAACGGACTCAGATGAGTAAAATGTATTCATAAATAATTAGAAGAACAGTAATATCAACAATAATCAAACAAATACAAACAATAACAATAATAATTTATAGCAAGATGGTGGCAGAAGAAGGCAATGTAGACTGAGAAGGCTAAGAATTTTCCTTAGAATGATAACAAAATGGGGCCATTTTTAACCCTATTTCCACTGGCACTCAACTTCCACCTTGGAGACACTCCCAATATCCCACTGGACCAGTGCCTGTTTTAATAAAAAAAAACAGTGTCATTGCATTAATTTGCAACCAGCATTAAGGTTAAGTATGAAAACTCCTCAGCTTACCACCTCTGTGCCTCCAGGGAACAATAAAATTGGGACCTACTATCAATCCCACTTCAACTGGTGCCCGACTTCTGCCACAGAGACAGATGACACATTCTCCCAATTACCCACTAGACCAGGGCGCACCCATAAAATGAAACTCTGTGCCACTGCCACCTTCATTTGCGACCAAACAAGTATCAAGGTTAAGGAAGAAATTCCTTGGCTCACCACCACTGCGCCTCCCAGGAATCTCTGTGAGCTGCACTGCCTTTCCACATTTAAGGAGACAACCACAGAAATAAAAAACCTGCAATAAAGGAAAAATTTGAGAAAAATGAAATGAACAGCATAAAAACAAAACATTGCCATCAAGTCTATTAAAAGAATTAGCAAAAGGAGGGAGTATGGGGAAATGCCTGAAGACTAAGAGGAGGCAACCTGACACACTACGGGGTTACATAACATTCACCTTCTCTGGATGCCCTTAATCCACAATACACGAGACGAATAAAAATCGCAGTACACATGCTACACATGCAGGCAGCAATTGTGGTCATGGTATGTGTGATCCTAAGGCACATACTTCTGGATTGCTATCGAGTATGGCACATAGCGTGCAGGCACAAAGTAGAGAGGTTCAATGCATCTACGTGCCTATATAGAGGTGTGGGTCGGCGGTCAGAATGCCCTGTTTTCTACCAGCCAATTTTGGACTAGATCACATCCCCAGGATGAAATGGCAGCCATAAATGGTAAGTATTTATCTATCTCTAACGTTTATCCTAATCCTTACCTTAATCCTCCCCTTTCATTACCCTTACCCTAACCTTCTTCTCCCCATAGCCTGATCCTAAGATTTCTTTCCCCACAGCCTGACCCTAAGACTTTCTTCCCCGAAGCCTATCCCTAAGACTTCCCTCCTAGCAGCCTTACCCTAAGACTCCCCTCTCCACAGCCTAACCCTAAGACTCTCCTCCTTGCAGCCTAACCATAAGAGTCCCCTTATACTCTAATCTTTTGTCTGGTGCAGCGGGAACGGTGCAGTGCCAAGTCCATGACAGACAAAATAAAAGAATGCCAAATTCTAATTACTGCTATTTTCAAAATATAGACAGTCTTTCGACTGTCTATTTTTCATAAATAGCATTTGTCCCCAATATACATTTCACTTTTGCAGGGTTGTTACACCATAATGTATAATGTAAATAAATATTATTAATAGTGAGACTAAGTCAATACCAATGTAATCACGTAAAATTAAAGAAAAAAGAAATTAATGAAGAAGGTTTCCTGATCGTGCCTGCTAACTGATTGTGTTCTGCTTGTTGCTGTTTGCATCTCCTTGATTCCCCGTTTACCTTGTGTATTCCCCTTGCTTTCCTGATACTCTCTGCTCGTTGTTTGTTGACCCCCTGTGTGGTGAGGTGCGCGGCGAGAGTAGTTCGCTACTCCTGCTGGCGGTCTCAGCCCGGGACAGGTCCCGGTCTATCCCCACTTCCGAGTGGTGCGTGCATGTGTTTACCATCTCACATTGCTCCGTCCTGTCGGGTGAGTGTTTGATCTGCCACGTGTTGTGAGCGTTCACCTGCTTTTGCCATCTAGCAGTGTGTTGGAGTCCGCCTGTTGTACTCCTGTTTATATCATCTCCTCTCAGCATTGTACATCTTGCTTGTGAGTGTGTCCACCAGCTAGTTATTACCGAGTGGTGGTATGCACCGCACGCACCACCACTGGAACTCGCTGTGACTCCAGGAAAAGGAGTCAGACAAAGTCCTGATCTTGACTGTGAGTTTTGTAGGACTCATGCTCTAAGGCTCCGATTGCACCCACATCAGCTGGGCACCATCAGAACCTGGGGCACGAGCCCTACAAAACCCACGTTAGTTATGCCTCTGTTTAGGGGGTTTTGAGTGGGCTAGGAATAGGAGTGGCTGGTGTCAGGAAGTTTGGAGCATGTTGGAGTGGGGTAGGAATAGGGGTAAGGAGTGTTGTGGTGTGGAACAAGTTTCAAGTCAAGGTGTCTGGAGCAAGTTGGAAGAGGTGTCAGGAACACCTAGTCTATGTTAATGAAGCTGGTATGCAGAGTCATTAAAGCAGAGCACTGCGGAGGAAGAGGGAGAAGACAGCAAGGGTAAATAAATATTAAAATATAAGGAGAAAAAATGGAGACTTGGCACAATAAAGTCACAAATGGAGGCTGGATACACAGAGGCGGAACAAATGGAGGCTGGACACAGAAGGGGCAGATTTGGAGGATACAAGGGGATGGAAGTGAATGGCTGGATGAATTTTTTTTTTTGTGGAGGGGGAAGGGCACCAGAATTTTTTTTCACCCTCGGCTCTACTAGGTCTAGAAACGGAGGAGCAAATGGAGATTGTACTTCGTGTGCTGCCTGATCAAAGGGGCACCGCTGCCATTACCTATTGACTTCACCCCCTTTGACCATATTTGCAGATATATTTGTGGTATGTGCTGTTACTAAGAGATTTGAAGGAAGATAGGCAAGGCAAGTGAAAGGGAGCAGATGTGTAATGCAGTGAAAACAGGGAAAGAAATATGTTACTGAAGTTAGAAGGGAGATATATTATTGAGGGGCGGTAAGAAAAATCTGTTATAGAGTAGGGATAGAGAGGAAAAAGTTTTAAATTTGAGTCATTGGCACAAGGGAGCATGTTCTTCACAATGAAAATTATATTTCCAAAATACAGACAGCTGAAAATTCATTTTTGGCTGTATAAAATTCGAAAATATCACTATTTATAGGATATTCCTAATTTATGGGTAAGTATGTCAAATACATTTTTTGACATACTAATATATTTATTAGCTTTTTGAAACTTGGCAAAGCACCTGACAGAAGACACGTCATGCACCTGCCACAGACTCTCCACACTGGGTAGGAGGTGAGTGTACAAGGGGAGTCTAAGGGGAGTCTTAGGGTTAGGCTGTTGGGAGGGGAGTCTTAGGGATAGGCTGCAGGGAGGAGAATCTTAGAATTGTATCTTGGAGAAGAGAGTCTTAGGGTCAGACTGTGGGGAAGATAGTCTTAGGGTCCGGGATGTAGTTAAGCAAGGTAGTTTTAGGGTCAGGCTGCGGGGATGGGATGGATTAGGGAAGGAGAAATTTAGGGTTAGGCTGTGGGGAGGAAATGGGGCCTAGAAGGGGAGACTTAGGGTTAGGCTGAGAACAAGGGATGGTTGGGAGAAGGGAAGACAGGGTTAGGCTGCATGAAGGGGATGAAGCCGAGAAGGAGAGACTTAGGGTTAGGCTGTGTGAAGGGGATGGAGCCGAGAAGGGGAGACTTATGGTTAGGCTGAGAAGAGGGGATAGATGGGAGAAGAGAATACTTAGGGTTAGGCTAGGCTGCGGGGAGGGGATGGAGTCTAGAAGGGGAGACTTAGGGTTAGACTGCGGGGAAGGGATGGATCGGAGAGGGAAGATATGAATAAATGGGTGGGGGTCCCCAGATATATTATTTTTTTTATCCCAATCATCTTGGACATTTATGATGGACATTTTCTTATGACATTTGAATCTGTGGCCTCTAGGAATATATAGTCTATATCTAGGTATAGAAGTGTGTTATATAGCAATGCTCAATGTGCTTTTATAGGATTATGTGGCATGTAGTTATAGAAAAGTTTATTGTGTGATGTCTCTTTTAATGCAGGTAAAGTTCAGTCAGATGGTTAGAGTAACCATTTGTTTGGGTCTGCAGCTAGGCTAAGAAGATCATTACAGAGGGTCTGTTATCATACAGCCAGGTGCAAGTAGACTGCTCACATGCCACACATATATAGCAGAAAGTCCATATATTGGAGGAGACATCCCTACAGACCACAGGAAGAGATGATGGGGACTCTGAGGGCATCCATCCCCCTTCTCCCTCTACAGAAACTAGAAGTGTATGACATCATAAATGACTGACAAGGGTTAATTCTGGAAGTGACTGGTCAATATCTAATATCTAGGGGCAGGGCAGAGGTCATCAGCATAAAAGGCTTTCCAGAGGTCTTAGAATAGACTGGAGCTAAAACCACATGGGGTCCTGAGCTGTTTTTTTTCTTAGACATTGATAGACAGCTGTCATCTAATTATTAATTAGCCAATAACGTGCCAACCCACCTGTGATAAGATTGTAAAAGGCTGTAACAAGGAGATGGAGGTGGGTCCTGGGGAAAAAAGGGTGAGCAGGGCTTACGAAGGGAGATTTAGATTTTGGAATTTGAACTGTGGAACGGGTGTTGGGGATTGATATCTCCTATTAGGACCTGCAGGCTGTATCTGAATATTTTGGCTGCAAGAATTTTTGAAATCTTTCCAGAACTTTAAGCTGATCTTCTGTAACAAAGGGCCTGATCCAGAGCTACGGCCGCCGTCGCTAGTACGGAGGCCATAGCCGTAATGCGCATGCGCCGGGCAGATGTTGCCCGGCGTCACTATGGAAACGCCCGATCTATGTCCATAGTAGTGCCATAGGGACGCTGGAGGGGACGTCCTCCAGTGTCCCTACGCTCACGTTAGTGCTGGTGGGCGGTGGGAGGTAAGTAAATGAGGGTGGGGGGGCGTGCTAAGCGGCCATACGCTCCTGTGCGAGCGTATGG